>DWPA01000415.1:0-25621 GCA_018251375.1 Calpodes ethlius
CCATTTTGAGCAAAATAAAATACATATCTCGTTTAATTGATTTTTTTCTGCGTCAATTGGTCTTAGTTTCGTAATGGATAGCACATTATTTTGTAACAAAATAAACACCCGAAATACTAATAATGTAAACTTTAATCAAATTTTGGCAAATGTATTGAAGACATTGATTTCCGAACGTAGGTAACACTTTTACAATATATCTTTGATCTTACTGCATTTAGATAGGACAATTAGGAAAAAAGTGGTACTCGTTTTTGTGCAAACAAAAAAAAACTAAATCACTCTCCTGTAAAATGGCCTTTTAGCGCTTTAGTACTTATTGAGTTTCCATTGATGATATTTTTATATACTCGTAAATGCTGTATTACTCGACATTCTTCAAAACATCTTTCAACTATCAACAGAAGTTTCGAACTGAGTTCACTGATTTGGCACACAGCTATTTTTTCCTTTTCTAGTTTACTTCTTCTAATATTCCTTCCTTTTGCTAGGCCGTTCAAATAAGACGAGCTGGACCGCTCTGCTTTTTTGTACTTCCAAACTTTGGCAGGAATATTCCGGAATTCAGCACAGTTGAAGTTTTCGTTTTATTTTCGTAACGGAATGATTAGTTTTTGTTCTTTTTTTAAACAAATTTCATGTTAGTTTATTAAAAGTCTATTAACATAAAATGAGATTTCTTTTAACTTGTTTGAAACTACTTGTTTTGAACATAATGTAATATGAATGTGATCATAAGGAAGTTGGTTGATAAACATTTGACATGTTCAATGATGATATTTAACACTCGATTAATCTTAATATCAACCGTCCGGTTAGTGTTACTGAACTAAATTTATCGTACTATACAAAGGGTCATTACAATAACTATATTAATATTTGTTCTTCCTTCCTAAAGCTTAGTTTAAACACAAAATAAGAATGTGTTTTTATCTAACAATGAAAGGTCTTTTAAAATATGTATGATGATGGTACGCGTAGTTTCTTTTAAGGAACTGATTTTTACATAGAACATGGAGAAGAATCAATGTTCACGCAGTTATATCCTTGCACTCGGATATGGTGTGTAATGACATGGAAAATAAAAGACATCACTAGTAGTCACGATAAAAAAAACCACATATATATCACCTTAATCTTTTCCATGAGAAACAATCTAGGGCTTCTTGTTTTGAACGCAATTACTCCCAAATCGATTACGGAGTCGTTGATATTGCGATGTTATTAATGCGTATATGTCATAATAAAGAGTAAGTCAATAAAGTTGAATAAGTCCGGATCACTGTCTCTAATGTAACAAGTAATTTGTAAATGAGGATTGTATTAGAAACCCGTGGAGGTAAATATTCAGTAGGAAAAGATATAAATAAATAAAAGATCTTTTGACGACGTTGAAATTTCCTTTGCTAATAAATGTAATTTCCTGCCTCCTACGCACTTAATATCAAGAAAAACGCCAGATAACGAAACGAAGATCAAAGGCTGTACTAAAATGTTGGAAAAAATTAACAACCTTATGAGTTAAATGGAATTCTTGAACGGTAAAAGAGAAGTATGGAGCAATTCTTTAATCTTTATTCTTAAGTTGTTTGAATGACCTGGGTTGAAAGTCTAAAACGATTTTTTTTAATCATTGTATTCAAAATCTGTAAATAGTGCTAACTAAAATATTCCCGAAAGTGTTTTGAATCTGTTGGATAAGTGTTGGATAGTGTGACTTGAATCTTTTTGTGGGTTTCGAAGGTTCTAATATATAGTTGTAGGGATTTAAATTTAAGAACTTAAGTCCCGCCCCTCACAAAGTAACTAAGAGTTAAAGTTTAAACACCAATCTAATCTAATAGTTTAAGTTGGCAAAGAATACTTGTCTTTTCGTAGTTGATTTCCTACGCTTGGAATTTCCTTATATCATGTTATACTTAGACCGATGCTTACAATAATAAGGCCTAAAACTGCAACAGTCGAATTTAATATGTAACCATTTCAAGGTAGCCTTTAAAGGCTACTTTGGTGAGATGAATATTAAGTCAAAAATATTTACTATATTATCTTTATAAGTTACGTAATACTTTTAATTGTCAAAAACTCACGGCATGCGTGTTGTGTGCGTGTAAATATACGATACTAGTGAACCTAGCCCGCATCGCTGGGAAAAAATGTCTATTAGGTCAATACTTTACAGCGCTGCGTGGACTATGTTACATGAACATAGCATATAAACCTTCTCTGTGGAAAAATACATATACATACCAATTTTCATAACGATCGGTCAAATAGTTTTTGGGTTCATCGACATCATATATCAAAGTGCTACTTTGCGACGAACCATCTTAGAGTCAACTTACCTGATGATGCTCCGGTTCGGAGCGAAAAACGTGTTGGTGGTGGTACATGCTTTAAATTATTATAATTCATGTTTTCCTTTGTGGAAGGGAGGGATGTACCACGCGTGTTTTAAGTATATATACCGTTATACATTTTAATCGCGGATTGTTGTAAAGTAGACTAATAACTTAATAACAATGGATTTCTGCAAAGAACGCCTGATACTATTAACTAGATTTCATATATTAAACATCTTTTTTTATACATATAGATTACCACACGTACATATTTTGTTACCTACACTTGATCCCAACATTATATTAAGAAACGATCTAGCTTTTCCAAGTCTATGGTCAGATGTAATGTATCTTATTTCACGCTGAGTATTAAGCCGAATAAAATGGTACCTCGTTTGCCGAAATATGATAAGTACTCTCAGAGTTACAAGGGCACAGGTGAATATACCTACAATATCTACGTACTGTTCCGAGGGCAGTGAAAGCCCATTACGTTTCCCTTAGAATTCGCCGAAGTCGAGTAAAAGCTTTTGTTATGTATTGATGGCTATAGACTGAATGCGAATAATTATCCATTTATCACTAAAATTTCGAATGTTAACGTATTATGGAATAAAATTTGAACATTACAATGTATGTACTCGTATTTCAAACCGAGTTTTCAAGTGGGGGTAAAGACATGGTTTGCAACTCTGTTATGAGCAAGTAGTGAACGTGGCAGCCTTTTCAACATAAATGACGATCAGGTATATTATATCCACAGACAGCACTATGAGGTGTCACAGTGCCTGCGATTTTTTTTTTACTTTAAATAAGTCAGTGCTTGACTACTATCCCACCTCATAGTAAGTAGCGATGTAGTCTATGATGTTGTGCGCACTAACTTATGAAAACTCCGAATGCAGTGTTATTAAAATTATTCCATTATTATTTGAATGAAAATCAAAACAATGAGCTCATCAAAATGGGCACTTAAGTAAAGTAGCTACTTAAGTATTCTTAGTACATGGTTCATGACCAAATAGAAAGAAAGGCTCGATTGAGTGTATCCCCGTCTCTTTCCTTGGTAAGGTTTAAGAAACTGGAGTGGATCAGGCCTTATCAAATGACGCCATCACAGTTGTAAAAAGCTCGTGCTTATAGCAAAGTGATGCTTAAGAGCCCTTGATATGACGAGCGTCTGATAAATAGATTTCCTCACATTTTTGCTGCATTACTGAGCTAAGTGCTGTTATTATTATCGTTGTAAAGAACAACTTGGACGATATTTTAATATACCATGGAACATAACATAACGAACTATGAAAGTGAGCTTTAAATCGCATTTTTTGTACAATAATAGCTTGATGTTTTGATGTGCAACAATTAACATAAGGTTCATAGCACAGAAATGGATTAATATAACACATAATGGAGATAAGCTTTTTTCATTTTGTAATGCCGCTTTAATGAACCTCTATGTGCAACTGGCTCAAAGCGGTCTATAAGTATTAAATAGTTAATATATTGATCATTACAAAGTTAATTAGATAACCAGCAGTTCTGATTTAAAAATAAAACATTTTGCTGAAAGAGGCACCTTTTACGATATATCGCAGCACAAAAGGTTATAATGATATTTCGTGTTATGCTGTCCGTATTATGTTTTTTCTTCTTTATGTTTGTATATTTTTGTATGTGCTGTAGCTTAAAAGTAAGTCAATAAATGTTCCTTCTTTTTTATATATCTTTATATTAGTTTTTATATGTCAAACAAAATCGTATATTAAAAAGTTAAAGGTTAAAATCTCTATAACGGTAACATTTTATTATTGTATTTTTTGGATATCTAACGGTCAACCTCCAAGAAAACGAATTTCTCCATTTGTTTATTAAAGTGTTTATTTCACAATACTAGATATTCCTAAATTCTGTTATCGCACTTAGGTTATTCATATCTTAAATTTAGCAAGTACGACTGTTGACATCGGAATTATGAAAAATTTCTAATGATAAACGGTTTTAGGAAGATATAATTGCATTTAATCATAGATCGCTATGGGTTGGTCAAAATAATTAAGCATAATACCATTCGAATACAAACGTCAACATATAATATCTATCTGAATATCAACTACTAGCGACATCTATCTAAATCTAAATTAATAGGTAATCAACATGTCCGCTCTCGTCGACAATTCAATAGCAAATGATTCAGTAACTAAGTGTGTGTGATTCGAAGCTTCTAATTTGTCTACTTTGCTAAATTATAATTTAGATGACTAAATATAGAATAAACCTTTGAGAAAATTATTGTAGGCTCAAATGTAGTGGTTCGGGGAAGCAGATAAAACATGTAAAATGTTCCATAATCACATTTAGGAGAAAATATGTGGTTTTTTAACGAGGTTTCATTAGGAGGGATAACGGAATCTTTGAGCTCAATTTTCACTGGTTTCTAGAAGTCTGCTGAATTTTGTACGCTTATCAAGTAACGATGACAATGTGATAATATGAAAAAAAGTAATAGTAAAAAATAAATAAAAATCATGATGTTGTGAAAAAATAAACTAAAGAGTAAAAAATATGTGAATAGGGTGTCCAATACATCACTGAAAAAAGTGCTTTTTTACATTTTTTATTAAAACAAAAAAATATATATATTTTTACATTCTATAGGTGATTTTTTCACAACAACGCGCTTTTAGCTTTTTTACAAATATTTTTAATAATTTATAATACTAAGTCATATATTAAGCATCTATTGCAACTAGACTTTAAACATACGTCCGTATATGCTTTATATATTTTACTACATCATATATATTTTAGTGTTAAATAGCTACACCTATGTTCACCTTTAATTATCAACTGTTTCATCTTTCTAGAAGCTATTGACTAACTTGAATTTTAATGATATGTTGGAAAATAGGCGACCGATAACGACGCGAAGCCTCTTCGGATACCTTGCGTGAACGACACGTATAAAGGCATATAGTACTTGGTCGAACGAGTCGTAGGACAGCTTATAGATACGTCTTTACTCGGCAATGGTTAGCAGACTAGTGCTCGTCGCCGGTTTGCACAGATGCATCTAGACTCCGTCAAAGCGTCAAGCGGTTTTGATGACGTTGGCGGATCGTTGTCAATACAACTTCAGTATTAATGACCGTTACAACAGATATATATCCACATATTTATACTTGAAGGGGTAACCTTTGTACTTCCTTCAATGAATATAATTTGCACGTAAGTTTTAGTATGGATAAAGTTAATTATTTTAAGAATTATTTAAAGTTAATTTATATACGCATACATATATTTTGTGTTACAGATACTCTTATTACAGAAATTAGGATATTCAAAAATGATAACGTTAAATTAGCCATGGTTGATTTTTAAACATATTAGAATTTATAATAATACATTTGAATCGGAGTTTTTTTTATTACCAATTCTTTTATCAATTGATATGACTTCCCAAATAAGCAACATTGTCCACAAGGACAAAATTTAAAATATTATAATAATTTCTCAGGCCAAAATGCAAGTATCCAACCACGAAACAGAAACTACATAAATATGAAACTAAGCAAGAGGCAATAACTTAACAGAGCTCAGGGACTGTGCAACTATTTACCGCAACCGTTGTCGGCAAATTAACTTCGCTGGTAAGTTTCTAGTCGAACATTCTACGCCTAACTCACTTAGGAAAGTCTTAGATTTACCAAGGCTCAAACTAGTCATTAAACGAAATAGTTTCAGGTCTAAGAAATACTATTTTGAACTCATAACTACTTTTTAAAACTACCCTCTTATCTGCTTATTGAAGTTGCATGTGAAAACTAAATTGACATGAAAGTTTCGATGTCTATAAATCATCTAAGTATTTGTGTAAGTTATCTGAATTTGTATTCAAACTAGTAAACCGGGCATCATGTTAGATAAAAAACTAGATGAAAAAATTCTTACTCAACAATTGTGTGGTTCCGTCGAAGTATGATAATTCATCAATTATTATCTAACTTAGACAAAGCCACACGAAGCTTCATTAATTATGTACTTAAACCATGGTTTCAATAAAAGTTCTTGCTTCAGGAGAACCGTTATTTTTATCACGTTTCACGTACAATTAATTAGTCAATAATGTATTTAAAATTTTAAAACGTTGAAAATGTTTTAACGTTAAATGAACTCTCAACTTTTTTAAATTAATTATGCACTTGCAATTTTAGGAAATGTATATACGGTCTCACAGATTTAGATTAGTCATTGGAGGTTTTGACATATTTTTAGCGCTTTCTTGATGTAGAGATTAGCCCCAAACCTAAGTGTCTGCTTGTCTAAAATCGCGCATGTAGTTTCGTTTCAGTTAAAAAGTTAAAAGTGTCGTGTTAAATCATTTTTAGCTTAACGACCTCTTACATATTTAGTGGAGAGCAGCCTAATACCACAACTGAAACAAAATTGTAAGAGATATTTCAGGCGCGTTTCCAGAAGGAGGATGCAATGAAATGGTCATGAACCGGTACACTTGCTTCGAGATACTTAAATAATGTTAAATAATTTTATTACAGATTTTTTATTGACTTTATTTGACTACAGATTCGCATAAAGATTTAAAAGTTGCATTGGAATAAGAGTTGTTTTTATTCCCAACCATTCTCCTCGGGTTGTACAAACCGAATAGCTGGCAATTGCGGGAAGTGGGAAAGTTAAACGCAAATATGAGCACGTGTGGCAACTTCGAGAAAGGCTGCACAAAGTCATGTTTCGGAAACTTTGAGCTCCACTCGTACGGCAATGTTCGACAAAATAAACAACGCTTCGATGAGCACACACCTCATAATACGTAAAAGGGTAGCAGCTACTAGCGGGTTACCGTGAGTCTTCTTATAGCAAACAGAGTAACTGTAGTGATCTGGTGAGGGTAAAAGTTTCACTCAAAATAGCGCAGCATTAAATTTTGATCACGCTTGTAGTAATTAATGCAGCACCGAGAACAATGGATGACAATTGGATGTTGAGCTTTCCTGTGTGCATATACGATATTTCTGTCTACTTATTTTGTACACACACGTACATCGAGAAAGAGATAGTATTTATTTGTAATCTCTTTCTCTATGTATGTGTGTGCGAAAGAGAAAAAAAAGGTCGATGCCGACGTGTAGATACTTTAATCAGGACAATAAGACTATTAAAACTTCAGTACCATGATTTAAGTTATGGAATTATCCTGTTTTTAGCAAACAAATATGTCATCTTTTCATCGTATCTGAGAACAAAATAGTTTCGTAAGTAAAATACTTATGTTAGAGGAGCTTCGGAGTAAATCCCGAAAGATACCACAGTTACAAAAACATTACATAGTGAGAATATTATCAGATATACCCAAGATTCAAACTAACGGAACGACAAGCGTCAAGACATCTGTATTTTTACTGATTAATGTCCAAAAAAATTGGCTTTTAAAAAACTATGAATGTTAAGGTGTGACACATGCTCTTTAGCACCTGCCGTCAGACTTTCCACATCGGCCCAGGGTCGACTGGTGGACAATAGCTTTAGACATTATATTTGTTGTATTTCTATCTTATATTTGTAAGAGGCGGCATAAACATATGTAATGCACTATCTTAGGCGCGGGTAGAAGCGTATAGGCTCTTGAGTGTGTATGCTGGTGTATAAGATTAAATATTTATGGGTGTGTGCTAAATTAAGTTACTTATTTCTTATCTTACCTCACCTTAACTTACCTTAGTTATTCATTTCTTATCTTACTCATATGCAGGACTGGATGTACATGATAAAAAACATCTCAAAAGGTGGGTTTCAGTAACAAGTTTATTCCAATAAATTATTTATGTGCGAGCTTTAGGTGTCACGTCTCGTTTCCATCAACTTTAATTTAATTAAATTTAATCTATAAGGATTTTATATTCATTCTATTGTTCAAGTTGATTCGACCTAAAATTGCCACTTAGGAACTCAGGACACGTCTGGCTAAACTGACAAAGCGAACTATTCCACTACAATTTTCGTCACGACTTACCAACTTTAGGTTGCAACGCAAATTCGTACCGTGAATGGCAGCATTAAGCCGAGATGCGTAATTAAAGCCGCGTTGTTCTAAGAGACAACGCCACAATTGGTAAAAGCCTCCAAAGTTTAAATATGTTTAATTCGTTATGTTCTTCTTGAAATACGAGTAACGTTCGTATGTCAGTAATTGCTATGAACCGTGCTGGTTTGAAGAATTATTATAGTAATTAGAATAAAAAGGTCTCACAGAGAAATAGACAGAGAGGGCCGATTATTCGTATCCTTGTCATCGACATTGTTCAAGAAACTAGAGTGAAGTAGATGGAAATACAATCAATAAATTATCTTTTTTTTCTATTTAAAAGTCATAGTATTGTTTGTAAATACAAGGCTTATCAATGCGATTGCAATTTGATATAATCAACATCAAGAGTGACGTATGGTTGTCAATGTCATTGTAGCGAAGCGTCATGTTGACGATAGCTGGGCGGCCATCTTGAATTCTATTTGAATCGGCGCCAGCGCACCACGTTCGCGATGAATCGCTTTTAAGTGAATCAATCGCAGTGTATTTCTATGTAATAGTAACTAATTAATTTTTTTACAATTATTATCTAACGGGTCATGATCGTAATTTGTGCATAATTGAAGTATTCAAATAATCTTATAATTATTCTTCTACTTTTTTTCCCTACACATGTACATATATAAATCTTAAAGTTAGAGTAACAAATGCTTATTGCCATTCACCACCAGTCAAACCAAAGTGATGATCCGAATATATGGTAGATGACAATGCATTGACCAACAAAGATAAATTAAGAAAAGTCCTGCAATTAATTGATGCAATTAACAATTAACGCAACTGTTTCCGAAGTCCAATAAAAAGTTTCATTTCAAAAATATACGCGTCGAATTGATAACCTCTGTTGCGAATCGATGACTTGGTTGATTCCCACTCGCTTTTCTATTCTTGAAATGATATTTTAAATTAAAAGGTTCTTGCTTTTAGGACATGTGACGATGGAGCAGCGGCGAGCGCTATTATTGAACTGTGTCATTTATTATTTCCGAACCATTCAAATTCAGATGACAATTAATTTCTTCCTTTTTAAAATCATAGAGTAGTTAAATACTCTCATTACTAGTTCTACAGAGTAACAAACGAAAAAGCTTTTTTTTTTCAGATTTATCAGCACTGAACGGCTTTTAGCGCGGTTCACGTGCGGGAACCTATCAATCAGCGGTAATGGATTGTATAGGAGTATAACTTTAATAATCCATGGCCTTGTACTCTCATATTGTGATGGAAAGTTCTTGGAAGGTATTACAAACTTAGGGACAAAGTTACTGCAGTCTTCATTGTCTTTAATATAACTCATAATTCAGGTATCCACGATCTTTTATGCTGACCATATATAGATTAGTAAATGTCTTATAGTTAATAATTTCAGGAGTTACTTTACGGAAATCTATTATAATTAAGTTATTATTAGTTGTTGCAAAGTGAACTAATAATAACTCAATAAATATATCGTATATTTGAAAACATAATAAAAATAAACGCTTACCCACTCTTCTTCTTGCACTACTCACTGTACCTATTACAATTCAACTCAAAATACTTACAAGTTCCCTTTATCGTGGAAAATATGAAATAAAGACAATATAAAATCGTCTGAATTAGAAATATTAAGAATTACTAGAACCTATCTATATTATTTTCAAAGCACGCAGTAATACAGCGTATTTTAAAAGATACATAACTATGTAAATAAAGTATTTCCTGGTATTTCGAATTCTATCTAGATGGAGTATAAAGAGGATTTATCTTTTTGCTTTTAAGTTGCATTACGCTCATATCTGTAAGAACAAAACCAAATCCACACGAACGAAGCCGTTACATTTTCAGCTTTCTACATTTTTCCACATAAATTTTAACACAACAATTTTAATCCCAGACTTCTCGTACATCTCTATACACATATAAATATATAGTTATGTAATATTGCATCCAATATTACGCTCAAGGGTTCAAAAATAATATGGGTTTAATGAAGACTTCGTTAAATTTGGACTCTCTGATGCAGGCACTGATGCAATTATGCACCAATATTGGACGGAGGTCGAAATCCATTAAGAGCAATTTCCGTCGCGTCGCCAGCGGTCGCCCTGTGCCTACTAATGTACTGTCGACTATACGAGACTTGTTGGTTGTTCCATATATTCTGGTTGTTATTGGAGAGACATTATCAGTGATATTGTATTTATAATTTATAACACACAAGCTTCCAGCCTCACCTTCGTGTGGGTACGATTTGAAGTTCTAATTATACTGTCAAATACTGTACCTCAAGTACAAATTGTACAAATATTTTTTCATACTTAATTTTTTTTGTATTATCATTTAATGTCCTTTATAATTTAACGTTTGATACGTTCGGTTACATAATTATAAGTACTGTAAGGATCTTATTTTTTTGTGGTTATGGTATAAATAGATTGCTAAGAAGTAGGCAAGTACCATTCAGATTATTTGTATGTTTTAGTATCTTCCATAGCGGTGACCCTCGATAAAGCAAGTTTGATTTGATACGTAAGTAATTATTACATAAACTTTCATTGATAGTGTGACCTACTTCAGTAATGAGTTTGTTGAAATCTCATCGGGCAATTTAACAAGTTTAATTTTATCTACAAATTTTAATACAAATATACGTACCTAGAAAAGGTGAGTGAATAAGATTTTTATAAGTTGGTGCGCTCAACATCATAGACTACATCGTCACTTACCATCAGGTGGGATAGCAGTTAAGCATTGAAACTTTCAAGTCTTATTTTCAGCTACTGAATTTCCAAATACTTAAATCAGGTGTTCCATTTAACCAGGAAACCAAATACCAATCTTCATTTTACTTGCTTCAAAATTGGCAGATTTTCTAATAAAATGTCATTCTTTTGTAAAAAATCCGTGGGTATTGATTTCTCTAAAAATATTTTTCGCCGCTCACGCGATACAAAGAATTTAAAAGGGTAATCTTTTAAGCCTCGGGTATTATTTCAATTTTATATAGATCGCTAACTTTGTTTTAATAAAATATTTTCTACGTTACAAAATCAGAGTATGACATTTAATTAGTAATAGCTTTTAAATTAGTTCATTAGTTTTCTTAGAGCGAATTCTTTGAGCACAATTACTTGAAAATTAATCTTTAGCACAACGGTACCTATTTGAAAAAACCTTTCACCATTTCAAAGGTACTTCATTTTGGATGTTCATAGGCTATCATGGGTATGTTTATAAATTAACTGGAGCCATGATATCCGTCAATTAAAAAATCTGTGCATCTGAAAGCCTCCAACTTAAACAAAATGAAACAATATGCGGCTAAATTTGTTTGACCATAACTTTAAAAGGTATAAGTAATATAAGGCCATATCATCTGATTAGACATAGCAACAAGATTTTATTGTTATAAGAATACGTAGGAAAATACTGATTCTATACTGCTTTGATTGTCTACTGCTGGGCATAGTCCTCCCCTAATTTACGCCAGCCAGACCAGTCCTGAGCCCTCTGAATCCAGCAGATGCCCGCTGTCTTCTTCACGTTGTCAAACCACCTAGTGGAAGGTCGGTTTATACTTCTTTTATCGAGACTAGGGCGTCATTCAAGGACATTTCTTCTCCAACGGTTATTGGTTCAACAGTTCTATATTGTTGTTCTATAATATTTTATCGCAAAGCGAACTATGGGCGGGTTTACTAAGAAGGAAGAGAGGAAGAAGGATTATTGCTTATTTTTGGATAACATATCGACCATACCTTAGACGTTACTGATATCCTTGGGTGACCACTTCAATCGGGTGGCCAGTCTGCCATTTTTTGGGTAATTTACATAAACAAAACAGCGCAACGGAAGCAGATAGAAAAAGTGAATTATATTTCATGTTACTGTTATATTTTATTACCGTACTATTTTGACTCTAAAATTTTAAAAATAGAATATCGTACATAAATGTTTGAAATAGTGGAAATAACGGATTTATTTGATATTGCGTTCCCGCAATCTAAATCTCTGTCTAAATCAAGTTTTCATGCAAAAATATTTCAAAGCACCATCTGTATAGCAAGCAATACGGTATAATTCATACGGAGTGAAGCTTCCACTGATTTACTGCACTTTTGTTAGCATTGAACGGGTTTGATTTAAATAGAATACTACGTAGAATATTGTTTTTATTGAAATATTCCATTTTGTTGCGAGCGCGGCTAGTACCGATGAGTCGATTCGATTTTCATTGACAATGTTATTAATGTCATTCCGTAGGTAAAAGATATGACGCAAAGATATAAGGATTATGTGAAGCGGATTTAATGTGAACATGGAAAGTTTTAACAGTGCGTTAACTAGTTCGGCATGGCTTCGTAAATAATGTGCCTTTGTACTTTTACCGGAGAAAACATTTGTTATTAAAATTTATATGTCAAGTGTTGAGACAAAAGGAGTTATGAGAAATGCAATGTTTACTTAGTATCGGGTTTGTTGTTCAATGAAGTCAGTTTTAAAATAAATATACTTGTCATAAACACGAACTATTTATTTGCCGTCCCAAATCAACTTATATCTATTTCAAATACGAACTAACACACAACATAAAATATTATCTTGGTTTCACATAATTAAGCAATGTGGAGAAAATAGACGAAATATAAAATTAATTCTACAAAGATCATAAAAAATTCTCTAGCAAGAATGAAATAATTCACAATGGTTGCTAGTACTAGAAAATACTTGTAAATTAATATATCTACGTTGAATAACCAGGAAAATTGTATTCAGGCGTATCATAATTAGATAAATTATACATCGAATATAATTTCAATTTGAAGTTATGCAACTCAACGCTAGGGATGTTCAATTAGTGATGCAGCCGGAGCGCGCCTATTACTGTAATTGTATAATATATTATGAGATTACCAGAAATTACTAGTTAGGCGACCAACTGAATTTGATGGTTTATGGTATCTCCGGAGCTAATCGAAGCGAATGCAATCCGATCGAATTAGATATATCGATTTCAATTAGCGGGATGGATGTGAAGGTTTTAACAGACCCGGGTTTTGATGTAAATTTATTCTTGAGGCTAAGCTCATTCCGTTTTGCTGTGAAAGTTTCTTGCCTTATCTATGTATGTTACGACCCCGTAGCCTAGTTGTTAGTAACGTTGCAAAGTTAGTGAGATTTTCATAGTCCTATACAAAATTAAGTTGTACTTATTCAGAAAAGTTGGTGAGCAGTCTAGCCTAGCGGTTCGAATGTCAGATCGCCGAACGTGGGGGCGTGAGTTCGAATCCTAAACGCTCCTTTATTGTTCAATAAGTTATGACTGTAATACAAATTAATTATCTTTTGCTTCGCCGAAGGAAAATATCGTGAGGAAACCTGCACACCGTAGAGTTCTCGATAATATTCTAGAAGGTGTGTGAAGTCTACCAATCCGAACTTGGCTAGCGTGGTCGACTATGGCCTGTACCTCTCATATTGTGTGAGAATACCCGAGCCCAGCAGTGTTACAGTTACGGGTTGTGATGATGATGATGAATTACTTCGTTAAAGAGAAACATCATAAAAAAACCTGAATACCTTAAATTTATAGTCTGCCAATCCTTACTTAGGGAGCGTGGTAATCTATGCTATACGCTATTTACTGGCCAAAAATGAGATATCTAAGGGCATTCATGGCGATTAGACAGCCATTAAAAAGATCATTATTTCAATGTTATAGATATAGTATCTATATTAGTATAACATGGTATAACCGGGTATTTATTAATGTTCTTCCAATTCTATAATATAAACCAGGGAAAATGCGTCATATGCATTGTGTAGAGTTTAAAATAATTGCCTCTTTCAAAAGTTTTTAGAATACAATCAAATTTTCTGTACTTAATAGACAAATCAGAATGGTTCGATCGGTTACGATCCCCATACCACCACGCATGATAATTTCAATAAAAACTGGGTGTTACAGATTTATATTGAAATACTCAAATCATACGTGTTCTAGTCACCGAGGAGAATAAATTGCGGAAGAAACTCATCAGCGCATCTTTTAAAATTAAACAATAGTTTAAAAGACTTATGTTCTAACATACGCTTATATTCTCGATATATCTATCTTCTAAATATTCTTAAGTTGTGCATTCTCGTATCTTTTGAACATTTCAAACGATAAATCGCGTATTAACATGGATAATTTATTATAAAAACGTACAACGAGCCTCATAAAAAATTGCTACGGGTTACGTGAGTCACCTCTGACGGATAAAACTCAACGCCATAGCTTAGTATGTTGTTCAGCGAGCTGTACCATGAACAGGTGAGGTAGTTCGTTAAAGACTGGCTAGCCTGCACAAACATCCATCTGCTACTTAACTGTTTACTCAGCTCCGGTACACAATGTGAATCTGCGGGTTGGGCAACTTTATTCGTTTTATTGGCCTCAATGTACCACGGGCCCCAGAACCGTGCTTTTTGTGGGGCCCCGTGGAAAGTACGGTAAAGACGAAACCATTTTCAAGCATTACTCGTTAGTAGGTTATAAAATCTTTAAATTTAGTCTTTGTAGTAATTTTAAGCGTACTATATTACAGCTCTTCGGCTAAAATAAAATGGATGACACGAAAACACTCTCCTTATTCACAAGAATCCTAAATAATCAACTTTAACTCGCGCACCACACTTAAAATATACGTTTTACGGACGAGAGTAACAGCCGTACCATTTATAAATTCATTCGACCTTCCTCTGTTCGATTTTACGCGATTCCTTTTAATAAATAAACGTGATACGGATTCTGGGTGCGTTTCTCCCTACGTATTATATTATCATGGAAATAAAATATACGAGCATGAACACATATTGTATGCCAGCATTGTTAAATATTGAATTTCTTATAACGTTTTTAAGTATTCTGTTTTAGTAAATTGTAGCGTTGGATTGCGAAGTGATTAGAAGTAGTACTATAGTTTAATAAAATGTCAAACGGTGATGTGCCCCTTGAGTCCAATATCATGGGGTACCATGAATAGTGTTCATTGAATAATGAGAAGGTTATGACATGTATCTCCAGTTGAAGGTCATTGGGCTAATCACAACATTGACTTTAAAAATTAATAACCTAATCGTGTTTTAGTCGCATTGTTGGACGGCGAGTGATAATAAGAAAATTCTGTTTCCTTGCTAGTCGATGCAGTGTCTTTGATTCCTTCGGTATTGCTAATACACTATCAAATAAATATAAACATGATCAATCATAAGCGTATATTCTTAAAGCCCATTTAAATGCATTAACAAGTTGAAGTTCACATAGATGTTTTATATATTACATCCAAAAATTGTTTTTATTCTTTTTTGTAAATAATAATAAATGTAGATCAATCATATTTTGTAAATAAATCACAAATTATTTCATTTGAAACTTACTTTATTGGAAGATAAACCAATTCACATCTTATTACTTACAGTTAATCATATTTACAGTTATTCCCCTAGCCGAATTATTCATCCTGTACGACCTTCTGCACGCTTATTGACCTTTTGAAGTTTTAAAGTACAACAATTATACTTCCTTCTACAATATTAGACATTATTATAACAATTTGGTACGTAACACAACTTATACAGTAACTTGAAAGAAACACAGAACTTGTGTTAATTTATAAGGGTAAATTTAGACCTCGTCGATTCCCGAAATCTGTTTCTTAACTCTGAGAAACCGATACCTTAGGGGGTCAATGTCCCTAGTCTAGACAGGCTAGATTACAAAATGTGAGATGACCATTTTAAAGAGACTCGTTAGTCGTCAGGTAAAGTTTAAAACGCGAATGATTCATTTCTCGTGTTCTTCATAACAAACAATATCGCAGAATGATAGCATCTGTCTTTTTATTTCTTTGAGCGTGGTTTCTAAGCTCTCAAAAGCTTATTGCGATTTGCATTTATTTTAGGCACTTCTAAGAGCATCTTGAAGAGAGGTGTTTAATATTTTCGAATCTGAACAAAACAATGTAAATTGTAGTTAATCTGTGAGTCCTCTTACTAACGGATAGAAACTTTAACTTAAAATTACCAGAACTAAATATTAATAAGACTTATCAACCTAGCACAGATATAATTGTAACAAACACGTTACAAATTATTATAAATTCGTTTTTTGTTTTTCAATTTTCAAACATTTTAAAAGCTTTTACTTAAATTGTAATGTTCGTTGGTTTATTAAGAACTACTAACTAAATAAGAACTATTTACTACAGTTTCGTTAACAACGCATTTTTAAAATAAGTGTCATCTGGTACTACACTCAGAGTTGGTTTTAAACAAGTTATCTCCGCAATGCTGACAGCTACGAATTACTTTCTAAAGTCGCCGTCACAGGATATGAGTATATTAACTACTAACTATATTAACTAAGTTGCTGTGGCTAAAGTTAATGTAAACGATTAAATTATTAAATATAATGAAATTATTATTTACGTCTAAAGACGGACACCTTATACCTGTTATAAAAATCAATATATAAAGTTGACACTTTACAGCGCCGCCTGGTTGCGAGTTACATTAATGAGTATAGCATATAAACCTTCTGCGTGGAAAACTACATATACATACCAATTTTCATAATGATTGATCAATGAATTCATCGAAGTATATACATAGAAACATCCTTATTTTAAAATTAACATTACGAACGGCCGCGCCATATGATGATAACCCCCACGACACATAAACAGCATCTCCAACGCGTTGCCAGCTTAAAAACTATTTTATTTACAGCAAATAGATTCTTGTTTAATGTGTTTTACATAAATCCACAGTTAATTCCTGGATTTAGCGCACCACATCTCAATATCGGTCGTGGCGACATCTCCGATCGAATAAATCTCCGCCATTCGTAGCGTAACGATCGGTCTGACCGATTTATAAGACCATTTGCGTAGATCCTCCGATATGCAATGAACACCTTATGTACTGTGTGTGTGACGATCCAGTAGCCTAGTTGGTAGTACCCTGCTTGTGAAGCAATTCCCGGATTTGATTCCCAGCCGGGGCAGACATTTAAGTGACAGATAAATATTACATCACGGGTAATCAATAGTAAGGATGTCTAATTTGAGTTGTCCATGCCAACCACGAAACGAAATCCTACTGCGGGTGAGTGTGTAATATTATTTTATCGTAGACTTGTTTCAGTTGCGTATATGTATATTGCTCGTACATAGATATTTAGCATATATACGTGATACATTCGTAGCCCCATACTAGGGTCTACTAGGTTCGTGAGTACCATGGAAAACACACATGACAAGAATAAGAATAAACAAACTGAGAACAGAAGTTCAGCAAAATTTGAATGATCAGTTCTGATATTTTTGTTTTGGGTCTGGGTGTGTGAGGCAGGCATCCAGGATATAGATAACCCTAGTCTGTGTTTGTGTTTGTATGTGTGTGTGATGCATGTGTGTATGCGTGTAAAACTAATGATTAATTTTTTTGCCTAGGTAGAAATCAAACCCTTCGGACGGCAGTCATATATGGTGACCACTGGCCAACTGGCCACTGGTCGTCAATGTTTTAAATTTTGATAATTTATATATCCTAATCCAGTAAATCATTGCTTATTATTTTTGTACAGGCTATAGATTCAAAATCGCTAATAAGTATTTTACCATTGATTAATAATACCTATTGATAAATCTGATGATGTACAGTCGAATAACTCCGGCTCTAATGGGACTAGGCGATCGATTTAATGGATTTATGTGTCCACGCGCGTTCTAACTAGGCGCGCGCTACAGAGGTTTGCGCTTAATGGCCTTATCTGGGTATAAACGAACTAGGCATTGCTCATGTTGCTGCATTTAATTTGGAAAAGAATCTAATTACCTGTTTGTCAGCTTTGTTTCATTGTTTTAATTAATTAAATATTTCAACCAATGACTATGTCATGACTAGGTTTATATTTCCATTGTAAAGGATTTCCTCGTACATGAATGTACACACACATACATACACATATCTACTGTACACTACAGGTATATAAATCAATATATCGTTCCCATAGAAAAAAAACTACCTACTAACATGTTAGCCAAACTCATTTTAATTGCATAATAATAAAATATTCTTTATAGAGTACTGATTTACAACATAATGTCATATGTATAATAATTGGTATTGTGTCTCCTCTAGACAAAAGTTATAGCGATTTTTATAAAAAAAAAAACACTAAATCGCGATTTTTCGAAGGGCGAAAATTGTTACTTAGTTAATTTTTATTCTATGGGAACGATACACTTCATTTTTGATGCTACCTGATCCTGGGTCAGATGCTAAGTAGGGTAGATATTTTAATGATGGATTTAAATTTCTATTTTCGGTTTGGATGTGTGTGATATTATCTTTGTTTGTTGTTCATAGCACCCACGATACAGGGACACTTAATGTGGGGACATAGCCCCATTCATAAGTGACTAGCGTATTTATTTATTAAGGAGAGCAATTGTGAAATTTTGTATTGTAACAAGAATATATTAGATTTGACGTGGTTTGAGAAAAGTAAAGATAAGGGGTATGAGTGTACCCAGATTGTAGCCAGGGAGGGGAAAATGAGGTCTTTTGGCAAATTGGGGCGAGGCGCAAACTCCTGACTTACACGATACGTTATGAATATAGTGTCATTATTAACGCACTAGATATTGCCCGCGGCTTCATCCGCGTTTGAAAATAAAACAGTAATGATACGGTTCTCGATTCCTTTGTATCATTGGTTGCTAAGCAACGCTTTGTTAACAACAAATTTAATATTTTCTATCATTTTGTTGAAATATACATTGTAATGGATTTTTAAGGAGTATGTGTTTTCGCGGTAAATAGTAGCCTATGTCTCTTGTCAATCTCCTAACTATTATATAACTATTCCATAAATAAATAAATTAGGTTTGATGTAGCTTTGCTATGTGTCCGGTATGATACATGAAATCGAGTTGATGTTACGTGGAATAACCTTAACACTGTTCACATACAACCTGATATTCTCAAACTCTCTTTTGTTACTTAGTCAACATTACTTTACGAAGCATTGCTATCACAAACCATCAAAGTCCTAACTTTTCGTCCTAATGAACACTCCATCACGACAGGTACATGATATTTACCCAATTACAGCATATTACGTCGCCAGCTGTTTGCTGTCCTCGAAATTATTTAATAACTTGCCTCTTCAAACATAATTGGAAACTTACTCGATGTAGTGGAGCTGGATGTGACGTTTATTTCAATATCATAATTGCGTTCATAATATTCATTAATTAATCCCAACGACGTGTCTAAGTTTTATTCGTTAATTCATTTTATATTGACATACAATTATGATTAACAAATTTACTTTAGTAATTCAATAGAAATGCAAAAATAAATGGTTGTCCATAAATAAGTCATACATTTCCAGATGAATCACATGCATGATTGCTTTATTATATCTGATATGATTATATCCGTCCCAAGACTTTCGATTACTTTTATATCTATCTATCAGCCTTTGAAGGTCCACTTCTGGACATAGGCCTCTCGTAATTTACGCTACTCATATCGGTCCTGAGCCATCTCAATCCAATAGACGCCCGCTGTCTTCTTCAGGTCTTTCGGAGACGTGGACGCTATTTAAGCTTAGGCTAGAAATTCCAAATTAGATACACACATAAACATAATATTATATACACACAAAATTCACAACTATGAAGGAGGATGTAATGAATATTATTATAATAAAGTACGGCAATAGGTTAGCTGCGAACATTCAGGCGTTCAACCTGGAGGGTGAATAACAGGACAAAAACCACAGCGGCAAAAGTTCTCATGAAGTCATATCCAGTCATTCAATTTATCTCTGTTATAAGGAACGCGAGGTAGGTAGGGTCCAATTTCGTTTGAATAATTCCAACAATTTACGCCCATACCGGTGTAAATTTAACTCGCAATATACGTCTCAAAGTAAAGAAAAATGCGCCTAGCGACAACTCATGATGTCTTTAGAAACGGCAAATCATTTACATTTATGTAGTACTTTTGAAATCCAGGAGGTAAACATCCCAAAACATTGTAATATTAATAAGAAGCTTTCTTAAGTTATTGAAAGAAATATTTTTTTGCTATATCATTTTCGTTAGGTAATAAATAAGTTTGTCTAGAAAAAGTAGAAGGCGTAAAAATACCAGCCTTTTATTTATTTACGGTATTTGTAGTATTAATATAATATAAATAAAACTCGTTAATGATTCATTTTCGCTTAATGATTATGTAACTAAATATTTTGAAGATATATTTATGTGGGTTCATTACCATTATAACATACCATAATTGTCTCATTGCTGGGCTCGGGTCTCCTCTCAGAACTTGAGGGGAAAATACCTTAGTCCACTGGTAGATAGGTGGACTTCACTTGTAACACGCACATAACTTTTGATAATTAGAGGTGATGTAGGAGTGGGAGATCCTACTTTCACCTCTAGTTTATGTGGGTAAATGGACCCAATTATAGTCGTTAAGGTATGTCGGAGGCCTTGGCTTACGATAGGGGTGATAGATGCGATAAGTCCTCAACCCATTCGCTCTAGAAAGACTGAAGAACCCATTTATGGGGAGAAAACCTCTCTTTGAAGTGGACTGATAAAGAGTGGAAGATAGAAACCTTTGAAAAGGCAACCCAGAGATTTTCTCTATCAGATTTAACGTTTTATTTTATGTTGAGATAATGATTCCATAAATGCAATAGTTTAAGTCAATTTAGTTTTAGAAACCATTTCAAAGATTGTGGTCTGCACATATCAAAACTAATTTCCGCATTCACTTACTAAAATTCAATCCGAGATCGTAAACTGGTTGCTTCGGAACGACATTCTACTTACCATTGAGTGGTTAGAGCTTAGCCTCTTTGGACATGCGGTTATGTGGAACGTATTTGTACTACACAATGTCGCTCCGCAAGATATTATTATCTCTCTGATCTCTCCTTCAAAGACGACGTTATTGAATCTGTGATGTATTTGTCTGAAACTATCTGATATTATTGGTATTAGTGGTTGCAGACAGTTATATTAGAGCTCCGGTACTCTCTTGCATTTGGAAATTAGCTTCTATACGGAAATGAGACAACTTAAAAGGGATAATATTCTTATTAATATTTTTATTATCTGTACCGTGAATATTTCGAGAAATCCAGTTTAAATATTTGTTAATGTATATTTTCAAATTTGTGTTGAAAGTTTAAATTTTATGACTAAAAAGGGGTTGGGTAGGGAGTTGAGGTTTGAGTCGGTAATGGCGATTTTTGTAAAAAAACTAACGGAAGCAGACATATTCAATAGAAACGCTGTCAATTTTTGCTTCCAAAAAAGAGATTTTTAAAAAGTACCTCGCATGTCTTGAAGAAATACCGGATTATGTGGATATTTTACCTTTTCTTATTAATTTTTGGTAGCCATTCGGCATTCGTTGGTACGTCTAGGTTTTCAAATGATTGCAACGATATCCTTCTTCTGTGTTGCTTATTGGATTCATCTTAACTGATGCTATAAGTACCCTCACAAATTCTTTTAGCAAGGAATCTTATAGTTTCTTCAACACGCATTGAAGCAGCGTAGTGCAATATGTTACTATGCCTCCTCAGTTTTGAGGAGAGACCCATGCACTCTACTGGTCCATTATATTTTGAAGGTACTCTTGATATTATAATTATATTAGATGCTAATAATAATATTATTGTTTCAGGTATGTCACCAGTTACGAAACAACTGTTATGGAGGTCTACTTCAGACTTGAGACACTAAAGGCCTGTCCTAAATCTACAAACTTAGCCATTTTAGTTTTGAGTAATTCAATATTAGGATAAGAATACAATAAGCCACCCAAGTGCAAATTATCAGACGTGAAACACCTTCGAAAACTCAGCCAACCGGCAGAATTACCGCCAGTAAAACATTTTTCACCAACCCCTCAAAAATGAAGCCATAATCCGCGCCCTATGCAATACCGCTATAAAACATCGGCCGGATATTCAAAATGTGGGATAAAGAGCATTAATCTCGGCTTCAAACCCGGGTCACGATGGGATGTGCTCAGTTAATGGTACTTTTGTCATCACAATCAATAAAGGCATCCGAGGCCAATAAAAATGATTAATACCTGCGCCGGAAGGACCTCTCTCGGCTGATAAATAACCGGATACAGATATGTTCGGTATTTCATAGCAATGTATACATATATAATGTATATTCGCTGTTCATTTATATCCATTGTACAGTCGGAAACGGAGAAAAGAGAACCTTAGAGGTCTTTGTTTACGTGAAACTTATATTATTTACTGTTTCTTTAGTAATATAAACTGTACATACCTTCAAAGGTTCATAATTACAATTTTTACCATCAACAAAAGCTATAACCTCACAAGATAAAAGTTGTTTAACTTCAAATTAATAGGGTTATGTACATATTTACTGGAATCTGATACTTTTATGAGACTAATTGCGCATCAGTTCTTTATATTCCGGGAAAAAGTTTCCCATTTATATTTAACCAATACGAATATTGTAGATTGCCATTCCATGTTAAGAGATCAGTGCCGTCTATGTACATTTTTGTGATAACATTGTAACGACATTGTTATATCCGTCACACTCCATATCAGAGCTCAACAACGCTATTGAAGCTTTCTACAACGGCCGTATTGACAAATTCCGAACATAAACCATTCGAGCACGATTCCAAATGATCACCAAGCCTGGAGGGAGATTTCTCTTAGCAAACTCCACATGTGCCAAGGACCATAAAAGGACAAATCCCTTATAATAGTTATCTGTCACTAAATAATCACAGAAGAAGATTGGTAGACCATTAAGATGAAGAACATCCATAAAGATACTTCATAGATTGCAGTATAAAGAACCGTCATACATTATTATTAAGAAGATTAAGCTGGTTGAAATCAGTGCGTAGCGACCTCTAACGGGAAGAATCTAGAGCCACGTCATTCATTATTCAAAGAACTGGTTGATGGGTAGGGTCTGCGGAAAAATTATATTGTCAGTACTATTATTAAGTCACTGAATTGTCGGGATTATTATATTTTTGAAGTAGCCTAGCTGGCTACCAGACTCGTGCGTCTGAAGCACGGAAAGACTCGTCGTGTTGCTGGGAGCTTTGAAGCTAGTTCTTTGTTCTTTACCTTCCTTCTTTCTTCTTCCTTTACCGACAATATACGAGATCACAATAAGCAGTGGAAGTTTCTCGAACTCAGCAAGGCATCCGACTTATACCCGAAGCAAAATGACTGATAAATTAATCCATTCTTATCTCTCCCCATTTTTCCTGTTTGGCTCAAATGATTGAAATAATTAAATATTTTAATTAACGAAGTAGTCGTATTTTACCCAGCACCGAAACGTTACAGCATCGATTTTTTCGTTCAACTTGATTGATGACGATTGTAATGCAGAACGCATTAAAATTAAAGTTCGTGGTGAAAGTGCTCGGTCATGTTCATATTTTATGAATACAAAAAGCAAAAATCAAAATGGAAATGAAATGGATCTACTTATACTTATTGAAGCGTTTACCTTGTGTTGATTGAAAGTGATAATCTTTGGATAAGTTATAAATAAGGATAAATAATTACAATATGACTCTTTAATAGTTGTTAGGCAGTTGACTGCAGGATAAGGGACAGGGAACAGGGAATAAAAACAGCCGTAAAGTAACTGCAGGCGTGATAATTGACTGTTGTATAATATGACTCTTTGGCAAAAGTTCTTGAATATCAAGTTTAGAGGCATGTTTTGTCGACTTTAATCGTTAATATTATTTTATTATCATTGAATGAGCTTAGGATCTCAAATTCATCTAAAGCACTACCTCATGGGTCAGTAAATTTTCTAATGTCCTAATCTTACGTTCCTAATCCTACGCTTACGTTTCTCTCACAATGTGAAGAGTACAGGCCATAGTCCACAACGATGGAAACCCGTGGATTAGTAAACCTTTACACACTTTAAACACCTTTGCTTATATTATGGACAATAGGTGTGCACGCAGACAGATCATAATGTATTGCTCTATTCTGCTGCAAATGATAATCTACATTTGAATCAATACGTTATCAGTGTGCCTAATTATACAAACTTAGTTTTTATTTTTTGGGTTCTTTGAGTTGTTGTAATGCAAATTTAGAAGATATTATTACTTGATCTATCTATCGCGAATGTAAGATTACGAGCGACAGCGAGCCATAACCTAACCTTGTCGTAGATGACACCAATTTCCGTCAGCGGACACGTATAGCGCGAAAATGCATTTGATACCGCCATTTCATAGTAACGAAGCGTCGATATGGCCATTTGACGAGCCATAAAGATGTTGTCGCTTTTATGTGGTTGGTCTAAAACATAGGTACGAGTACGTCGTAGGTTTGAACGCCTGCTCAAACTAAGATGTACCCTTAGTTTAGTGTTATCTCATTCGGTTAGAATAAATCTTAAGGACAAAAATTTATATGAATTTAGAATGTGGATATATGGACTATAAGTTCTAATCACCAAGATATCAATCACATATCGCATAAACAGGTGACAAGCTGTACAATTACGGAAGTGTGTGAAGAAATAAAAATCGTGAAAATTCTGCCTTCGTACTTGTATAGTTAAATTTGAATTCGGTATATCTAAGTAAAATAATAATACTGCGACGATTATTCTTAATTTAAATAATCGCAAACCCCAATCCCCAGCACGAAGGCGTTTCAATGGGTTGCCCGGGCCTCCAGGCCCTCTAGAGAACATGCTGATTTCTTTAGCGTAACGCGCGAGCGGCCCAGGGCGTCTAAAAGCATCACAGATCTGTTATTGCTCAATCTCGTGCGCCTCGAAGCCGAAGAAGAAAATTACTTAGTTTAAAATTAGGAGTGTGTCTTGCTCAAGTGCACTATTGTTATTCGTAATTTACACTTAATTATTTTCGCATAGAGGATGAGTACAATGTCCACCTTGGGAGCAACACTATTTGAAGCTCGAGTACTTTGAATCCCTCGATGTGCTCGGAATTTTATTTTAGAATCCGTCGATCTGTTTTCTATTTAAAAAACATTCTCGCCTTAATAGTTGTTGTTTGCGTCTTCTATTCTAAATCTACTATTAAGTGAACATAT
>DWPA01000416.1:0-25595 GCA_018251375.1 Calpodes ethlius
AAAGAATGTAAAGAAATGTATTGATTAACCATTATTCACTATATTATGGTTATATAGAATTTGATTTAATAATTAGTGGCTGAGAGAAAATGTGTCGTAAAAATATTTAAGATTTATCACTGCTTTCAACACTGGAGTTGATTAAATTGCTGCGGCGTACTGGTGTCGCGTTCCTATATTTTGAAAGCTCGTTCGAATACCTGCTCAATCAGTAATTAAATTTCACAAGGTGTAGCTAAGTGTAATTATATTTACTTGTACTATTTTCTCGTTGTGACGCGTAATAGAGATATGTATTATATTAGTTCAGTTTTACGGTGTAGGGTTGGGAAAACATTATAAACTGGACTACGGACTGGGTATAGGTATAAAAAATATATCCCCCTAATAACAATAACTAATTAAGTATATATACGCTAATTTATCTATCTATCTTAATTAAAATAAAATGACGAATAAGTTTAGATACTTTTTTGATTATTTTGCACTCTTTGCCATAACATTCTTGATTTCAGCTTTTTTTACTCATTACCAAAGTCTGTTAACTCTTCATAAGTTATCATTTTCTAAATAGTATTATCTCCATTGTTTATATCTTTGATATTTTCCTCCTACTAATTCTACGTTGAAATTGAAATAATAATAAAATTTCGGCGGCCAAAACGAAATGTCATATTTGGTTATAATTGTCGAGATGGAAAACTATTTCAACAACTCGTATGGTCCTAATATGAAATGGGAAGCCAAACTTCATAATTAGCAATGCTATAAATGTATCTGTCACTGAACTCGGTTTATTTAAAACTTGGAATAAAAATGGTTCAGTATGTATTTTTGTAAGTAACATTTATGTCATTATATGTGGCGGCTTTTATATATTTTTTATCAGATGACAAGAAAACTTTGTGAAATTCGCAAGTCTGTCTGAGACCATATGTGTGATCGTAACAAGCTTTTAAGATTATATACATCCGATCTTAGCGGTATCTCAAAGGATTCCAATAGAAAATAAAGGAAGGGCAGGAAAGGAGTTGGCATATTAAATGAATAAATATTTTTTAAGACTATTTTTATTTATTTTTATAATTTTAAAATGAGTACTTTAAAATAACCTATTAAAAGACGTACCTAACTATAAAAATAAAGAGCCATATTTAAAAAAAAATAGAGAAATCATCCATAAACAAAGTAAAGTCCTTAAATTACTAAAGGAATTTAAAACATTAACATCGTAACAAGTATAATATAACACGAAATTGGTTCATGCTTCACCGATTTTAAAGTAATTATACGAAGCAATTAATTTAAAAGTTTCTAAAGGTTTAAAGTTTCTTAGCTCCTTCATATGTATCGCGTGCAAGAGAACAACAAACAGAGAGAACAAATTCTTCTTGTTTTGTCGTCACATTGTTACATACGTGAAATTACTATGTGAGAGTCTTTAATTAACATTACGTATTGTCTAATTTGGCAAATGGAACCGGAAACACATTACATAAATGAATCAGCTGCGAGTGACACTTTTGAAGACGTGAATTCTCACAGAGAACATACACTTCTATATGCGGGCAAATTTTGTTGACAAAGAAATTTGTTTTCACGGGATTTTTTTTGCTTTTTTCACACTATGTTCACCATGCTTTTATTTTTTATATATTCTATTGTATTCTGATGTATTTTAAAGTACTGTAACCGCTGGATAAAAGTAGAGGTTTTCTTCAAATTCAGTTCTACAAAGCTTCCTTGTTTTCCTAATAACCCATTTGTCAATCTGGTGCATTAGTTACATCCAGACGGCGATGAGGTCAGAAGGCTTGTAAGAGATTGGCGACATGAAAAACCATATTTTTTAAATTTGGAAGCATTGTCGGTTAAAGACAAAACTCTTTGACAACGGTAGCGGCCGCGGCTTTTCGGTATCGTGGCCAATGTTTGCCTTCATAAATGTTGCATGATATTGTTTGCATTTGTATCGGACAGCCGGTCGTCGGCCCTGATATCCGTTTAATATGATAATCCGCATGCAAACAAGCGGCGTATTGCTCCGCTAAATAATTTATGCATCCCGCCCTGCGGGTGACGGCTTCACTTCGGCGACGACTAGAGTTTTATTGAACCCCAGAGTTTTGGATGGACAGGTAAGCACGTGAAACAAAGTTTTCACGAGTGAAGGCTCCGAATAAATCATGTGCAAGATCCCCCCGGCGCGAAGCAAATGCTCAAACTTAGATAGGTACGCTTGTTAGTGGCGTTTGCACGGATTAATCATGCAGGTATGAGGTACTCATTTTGCTAATGAATTTTAAATGTATTTAACGGAGAGGAAGGATTTAGAGCAATATTTTCACCTGAATAGTGTATGCGTAGTTTTGTGTTGTAACTCATTTGTTATTTAATCAGTATGGTGTAAAATGTGTCTGTAAACATAGATATCTGCTCCAACCGTCAATTGAATCCAGAATCTTTCGTTGAGTAGACGTTATCACCATAAATTTTATACAGTGCATTTATTAATAAAATCGTTTTAATACCCTAGTAGGTAGTACTACAACGGGCATAACATGGAATTATCAACTTCACGATTTGTATATAATAATATAAATATAATATAAGTGAAAAATATAATAGTAAGTTTAATTAATGTATCTCGCCCTCTGTGAGACTCAGATCTTCTTAAATCTTCTTAAAAATTAATAATAAAAACAAAACATATAATTGGAGTTGGTGCTATTTTTTTTTGATTTTGTTACTAATCATTCCACAAGGGCTACGCTCGGTGATTTCAACTAACATCTCATTAAAGAAAAACAATTAAAATAATACTTCTTTTTAATTATTAATACGTTCATTTAAATACATTCACGTCATTCATACCTACTACTAAGCGCTATAATAATATTGGCGGGAAATACAATTATAGACAAAATTAATACAACATCGTAATTACGAGTACGTGCGAAGATGCAGACCACAGCTTAGACAGATGGTAATCAATTCCGCAGTAATTGAATCTGGTCACGCGGACACTCATCTTCCCGGATCCAGACGTGGGCACAGACGTGGCTGGCTGTAATTCGATTTAGCGGAATTGCAGTTACGAGATGGATACCGTTGACGTTTACTAGGTTGCTTATATAACATTCAGTGCTCGGTCCTGCGAGCAATGTATGTTATGATAACTAAATGTTTGATAGCGTTTGGCGTTCCCAGAAAGCCATTGTCGTTAATATGTGTGAATAATAAAGTATATTAACTTCTTGCTATTACCTACTGTGTATGTGTGTATCTACTCACATACATATTTCTATCTACATTAACATTGTGTGTATGTTATAAAAAATGTTACGTAGTTCACTTTTTTGAAGGTTACAAAACATATCTATAGACATATTGTTATATTAATAAACATACATAGTTTCCGATACTAAAAAAAAGCTGATCTTTTTTTGTTTTGATAGCAAAGTGGAACTCATTAATTTAATTTCGCTTTATAATTTTCAATTGGCGGAACATAATGCTAATTAACTTAATGCAAATAATTGTTTAAACTTTACGCTCATAAAATAGTCTATTAAATTGAGAGTTTAGATACTTTGTTTATAGATTATTTTAATTTTACTTTCTATTTACGGTCTTATTTCGATTTTTATAGTGTACTAGTTTTAAATTACTTTTCTTTTGGCGCTGAGTA
This sequence comes from Calpodes ethlius, assembly GCA_018251375.1. NCBI lineage: Eukaryota > Metazoa > Arthropoda > Insecta > Lepidoptera > Hesperiidae > Calpodes > Calpodes ethlius. Next base: position 3,692 of record DWPA01000416.1, read on the forward strand.
TAAAATGTTTTTAATAATATTTATTTTGTGTTAGACCGCGTTCTGTTATTATTTAATATTATTATTATATTGTACGATTGAAATAAAAATATCTTCATTTTGCACGTAAACAGTCAAGCCTACATATTCATGTTTGTACGTACATCAAACCTCGTAATTTTATAAGAAAAATCTGCGGAGATCGAAGCCACAGCTTAGACGTAGTAATCAATTCGGAAATAATTGAATCTGGTCAAGCGAATACTCATCATGTTAGATCCTAAACGTAAGAACCGACGGAAGAATCTGATAAAGTAATATAACGTGATTTGATTAGGATTTACGTTAATGAAAGTAACTGCGTGGAACATTTTGAGATTATCACTTGGATATAGATAGTAATTTTGTTTTTCAAAGATTTTATTTAAGTTTGAATGCTTATTAGTTTGTTATTACCTATGTTTGTTTGGGTCAAATCTTGCAAGTCGAATTAAAACTACATCCGCTTATTCTAGGAAGTTGATATTTGACACATTGATTTTGTTCCGATGATTATGCAAATTGATGACATGACCTGATATGACACTTAGTGTTGGCTTCAGAGGATGAAATTCCTCAATCATTAATAGATTTTTAATGTATATATATTGTTTGCTGATGAAGAATAATACTCTAATAATAATAAGGTCTGAAAGGCGCAAATTAGGGGAGGCCTATGTCCAGCAGTGGGCCTTTAAAGGATGATAGATAGATACAATTAATGCTAATATAGTTTAAGTCACGAGCATCTCATAATATAATTCAACACAAACATCCGCTAAGTCATATATCCGATTCATAAACATTTTTTAAGAAAAGTAAACGATAAATATATATTATGTAACGGAAACTCGACAAAGTTAAATTACTTAATATTTTCCTAATTAAGCCTGCTTATTGATGAAAACTTCGAGAGCTGGAGTTAGTCAAATATTTTCACGTTTACATACCGCCTGAAGTCCCCTGTATAAAGCGTAGAATAAAAATTTTCTGATTAACATAAATCTAATTTTACAAATGTATGAATATATTTGCTTCGATGTCAAGTTTTAAAACCATGTCACGTGTCTACTTTTTCATGATTATATAATAAGAATATGTAATTTAAACAAACGTGGAGCATATTAATGTGAAAAGTTTCTGTATTTTATCACGTCGCTCGTTCGGGCTTGAGTAGGATACCTAATACTGAAAAAAAAAAATGCTTTTTATATAACAGGCTGAAAACGAATTTCGTACTTATCCCGCCTAAGTCCAAAGCTAAAGCAAATAAAATGGCAGTTATTTAAAAAGGACCGAACTACTAAAATTTGCTTTGAGCTTCAGAATATCTGGAGCGAAGTAGAAGAGTAATTTGCTTTTGAGTTCTATGCGATCTTTGACTTGAAATTCTATAATATGGTTCTTAACTTTCACAGGTCATTTGTGATAAGTACGCATATTTTCTAATAGTTTTCATTGGTCGTGTCCAATAACTTTAAGTATGGATTGTAGCAGAATGAATGACAAATGACAGAAACTCTTGAGTGCTGTTTCCGTGGTTTGGAAAACATTACGTCATTGGTTTATCGATAGCAGTCATTAAGGCATGTCGGATGTCTGAGCGGAGTAATAACTTCCGACACTAGTGTTGTACTTGTGTGTGTGAGTTAAATACTTTTTATCATTAATGCTGTGAAAAATAATAAACTACTTACCATCATAACGATGAAAGTTCGATTTTTAAATTTGCACACATCCGTGAAGGTAATAAAATTGAATTTGTTTATCGCCTTTGAAGTTCTGTATATCAATTTATTTCTCGGTAATTAGTGTGTCATTTAGCGTGGTATTACACAGTTGTTGCAGTTACACAAAAATAAATCTGATCATTAATAAATTACTATCATCCATTTGCTTATAAAATGTGGTCTTGTTTCCCTTTTTCATCTGTTGTAATGTTGGATTTCTCAGGCTTACGTTGCTTTTTGACTATGTCCGAAGGGTATCAATAGTGCTTTTAGATTTGCAAATGTTTTTTTTATTAATTATTAATCTCATTAGTGGATTTCACTAATAAAATTATTATTTACTGTCGTCGGTACACATATTATTTTATCTCATAAACAATATAAAATTTAAGGTTTCATTTCGGCAACAGTTTTACATTTAGGAAAATCGAAGAAGCTCGGTCGTTACCTGATCTTTGTTGAATGTTTTAGGAGACTAGAATATTTGTTCAGAAGGGAAACCTAATCCTGTGAGAAAACACACTACTTTATTTATGGAGGTAATATTAGTCTAAATAGCTAGCAACAAATTTACACTTCCAAACACACTCGTTACGTGACAATCCCCTGACACAACAACCTATGCTAAGGAAATCGTCGGTTGTAAACAGACTCTGTTAACAGAAGGATATTAGAGTGCTATTTATGCTAATCCAGTCGTAAGGAGTACAACAAGACTGTCAGGTTTATAAGAATAACAAGCGAATCCACTTTCATTTTTATTCCGAGTTCCGGCAGCAACCTTTGTTGTGTGTGACCGTGTGGCCTTCTTTTTGTTTTGTACAACTAACAAAATATTTCTGTCTCTTATACTTAGTATATTCTAATATACAAGGACGTATTTATAGGACAAAAATATACGCTTATTGTTTACTTGATGCGTGTAATACAATTTTAATGTTATTGGTATTGTGTATAACATTTTTTATTGCTGTTGTTTTAAAGTTTATAGCCGAACAAACACAGCACATGTTGTTAAGAATTTGATTTTGCATTGCCTTTTATTATTTTATAAGTGGAAGTTAATTAAAAAGAAACTTATATTTTTTTTTATTCCAAGCGTTAATCACTTATTTTAAATTATTTTTTATTTTATATAATGTATATTTTTTGTTCATTTCTATTACGATTATTGTTATTATTTATTCAAAAAATAGTAATTAAATACACTTATTATGGATCAAATAGTCCATTATTAACTGGAGTATAAGGGTATATATAGGTATATACTTTCTATAAGGACTAATATATTTTTATAATATAAAATTGAAATTATGTTCAATAAAATATTTACATAAACCACAGAAATATCTAAACCAACTTTTAAATTGTAAAATGTTCTATGTTCTGTCATTTTAACTTACTGAAAGCTAAGCTTGAGTTTTGAAATAATCTGCTTTTTTCGACGGCCTTTTTATTCTATTAGTCAGTATTACTTCTCCTCTGTTTGTTCAAATAAAAAATAACAGGGAACGAAAAAGGCGAAAAAAATTAATGTACGTAGATGTGTCTATACAGCTTCCGCACCACATAATTCTGTTTTCCGGGTCAAATAATCCGAGAGATTTCCCACATAAAAAAATTCGCTTTCGAAGCTTTTAATAATATTCATTTTTTACTTTGGTTTTTCTTGAAAGTGTATTTTGTAATTCCGTAGATATGTCATGTGTCATGATGTGTATATTTAGAAAGTTTTTGTAGGTTGCCAGGAAAGAATTTTAGTAGATTTCCATCCTAATTATGTTTTAGCAGCAAACTCAATATTTAACCAATATTAAAGAGTTCCTTTATTAAAACGAAATATTTATGAAGCTTTGTGACTTAATTTAAGTATCAAAAAAAATTGGGTAACCGCCACACACTTTTTTTCCCCGTTTTCTTGTGTACCCAATCGCCTGGGGTATTGTTGAAAAGACCTTTCAAGAGAATTGGAGCTGTTTCACCGTTTACCTATTCAATTTTTGAATCTTGTCCAAATATTAAAATGTTAATTTCTGTTTGAATTAACGTACTCTTCTCCTGCCAATAACTAAATGATTGACGTATAATATGTAAAAATTTCACAATAGTACTATATATAACGTATTAAAAAATATTAAAAATAAAATTGATCTTGTTTCAACAAGTTATCAACAGTCCATTAACTTACAGCTACGGTACCCTATACTGCGGGTGGCCTGACACGCATTTGCCAGTTGTTTTCTATATGTATATGTTAATAATTTTAAATTGTTTGCCATTTTAAACATTTACAGTTAATTTTCATTTTAGATAAACAGTTTGATAATAATGTGCCAGTGCCTAACAGTAAATTTCAATAATCTATCTATTCATAATCTCTAGATAGGTTAATAGAAAAAATAATAACAAACACTATGATTTTTTAACAGTTGCCAAGCAACTGACTTGACGGTAATAAATAAATTAATTAAACGACCATAAAACTTACCAAATAATAGAGAATTTCAATTCTGTAAAAATCATCAAATCGATTATTTTTCTACCTTTATGGCTTGTTTCGGTCCAGTGTTGAGTGAACCGCTCTCGGTCACAGCCATCGACCTTCGGAGAAAGCGTAACGTGACGTCCGCGCCGGTTATCAGCTATGTTATGAACGGATTTCGCAATACTAAGTGAGTTAATGCAAAAATACATTGTTTTTAACCCATCTAGGAAAATAGCTCTTTTCGTCCTGATGAAAAGTTATTTGAATTTAGAACGTGGATATTATTAGTAAAAGTTCTGGTCACCATAGAGATCAATCACACATGTTTTATGAACAGGTACAACAAAATAAAGAAATGTTTATTCGAGTTTATAAGATATTAGATTTGAAGCATAATTTAAAAATATATAAATTTAAACCCTCTTAACCGTTCATCCGAAAAGGTCAATTTTGCATCTAAATGTATTTTCAATATTTTGTTTACAGATCTTGTCGCGTCCCTTGTTTGGTTTGATATTAGTCTAAATCTCTTGAATAATTAAGTTACTCCCACTTGTCAAAATACTACTTTTACGATACCTATTTCTGAAAGGGATACAATATTTACATTTGGAAAATAAAATATTTAAATAGCTAGTAAATTAATAAATATCTCAAATATTTACGGTGAAAATTTAGGTTGGGACGTATTCGTATAGGTACTTCGTTTTTGTGGAGTGTCTTATTTACTTTTATTGCCAAATTATAGTAAATAAACATATAAGAGATTATAAACATTTACTGTGCTAAATTTTGTACCTACGCATAATTGTAATAAAAGGGGTACAAAGTGTTTTCTTCACGTTTTAAATATACAGTTTAAATTTATTACTGTCTACTTTCCTGGTTGGCAATTCATCAGTGATGTCTTTCGTAGCTATATCCAGGGGTAGCTATGGCAACCATTTATCGCCTATTCAATAAAAAAAGCTGGGTGTTATATTTCAGTGAAGGCATTAAAAAGAGTAATGTAAGTTTTTCCGTAATTTTTGCAGACATGTTATAATAATCGTACCAGATCTTCAGGACAATCCGAGATACAAAAACAAAATCTTCCCAACTCACTCTTCATTTAAAACTGTTCCTGCAACTAACAGTTAGAATTATAAATACGACACATTGGAAATGAAAGTGGAGATTAAGGCCTACCACAATATGGTTCATGATATAACAGTATCCGTGTTTGTTTGCAACATGATTACTCGCGTAGTGGGAGCGCCGGCGCCGGCGCGGCCTTGGAGAAAGTATCTGCGTTTCACCGACCGAGCGATCTCTGACATGGTACAGGCAGTGCGTCTTGCGTGATCTCCAGTGCTTTAACTTCCCCATCATTTAGCCGGTGATATCGTATTGGGTCTGCTTTGAACATTTACTCCAATCCCATGCCTCCATAGATACCATGGTGCCTTAAAAGGCTACAGAAGCGAACTAGCTTGATAGTAAAGCTTCACCTAAGGAATATAAAAACAGTATCATTGTAATTAATTAATAATGTTACTATTACACAAGTCTACAAGACTATACTGATTTGCTATCATCCTCGTACCTGAGTCACTCGTCAACGACTCGTGTTATAATTGTGTCGCATCTTTGATACTGTGATATTTACTATCAAGTGGTTCCTCCCTTCGTTTGTTGACTATGGACAAACAAGCTGATAGGCCATCTGACTGTAATTGAACACATGAGAGAACTTTGAAAGCATCATTTACGTTGATGACGCTGTTCCAGTACTCACAGTACGTATCTACTTTTGTCCATAAAAGTTCTTAAATATTGTACGATGTCGTGCTTTTGCGCGTAAAGAACTAATATGGCCATCCTGGCCCGGAAAAATCTCATGCCCCTCTCTCCCTGGACAAGAAGCTCGACGTGTTTGTTGATAACAAAGAAAATATACGGGAATCCAAACCCGCTCATTACTAACTCGATATTGCACGTTAAAACATTTCGCGGTTGATTCGCAATGCAATGCAGCACTAATTTTACTTCAATAATAATACGTGTGCGTGAAAAAAAGCATAGCGGAAATTGGAAATATTTCCAGATACTGAATTTATAAACGTTTCAAAAGTTACAATAACTGTTGTTACATTAAAAACTAGTTCTACTAATATTCGTAAGTTCTATTTTGGTTTCAGTAAGATAATCTTCAAGTGTAGAAACACATCTAGGACTGACTTCTTGTTAGTTTTGTAATTGAAACTATTGAAGTTGGATAGAAATGTCCTTAAAGTAACTTTAGCAGAGTACACCACAATCAAAGTAAGTAGATTATGTAGTCCAAATACGAGTACAGTATTCATTTAGTAATCAGTTTTTGTCAGAATTCAAAGCATCCTAAACAGAATTTGGCTTCTTGTCAAAAATAACTTTAATATGATCTAGCTTCAAGTTTAATCTCTTTATGCAAATATTTAAAACTGTAGACATTTACCTACCTTCTCCAAAGTTAATATACGTTGCTACGCTCTTATGTAAGAATATGCTTTAGCCAACGGGGAACTTGATGAAATTTTAATATCCGTCTAATAAAAGTCCAGTTCAGATTTAAAAATCGATAAGTTACGTTCAACCAAGGATCCATAGTTGACTACATACTCCTACAAACTTTTTATTTAAAGTAATATGTGACACTGACATACGCTAGTACGAAGTGGGTTAAGTGTTCCATAGAAGCACAGATAAAATTTTACACTTAAAATTTAATTCACTTCGAATTCCAAGATTAAACTTTTGACATCAGTACTATATCATGTTAAATTAAATGATAATAGAATGACAAGGTGAGCATAATTTTAAAATTGATAGTTTAGAAGATTATACATAAAACACAAGATCCCGCGCCTAGAAAAACTTAAAATTTTGGAGACCTTACCGTAATAGTTATTTTAGCTTAATATTTTTTTTTTTGTTAAAACACAAGATTTTAGGGTTCATATAAAAAATAAACAAATTAAATTTTGTAATAAATTCAATGTCAGGGTTATACTACGACGATATAAAATCTGACATAATATCAGCTTGCATACCAATTTCTAACCCTAAATAAAATATGAAGTCGCAGTACAGGCGGGTATTTATATAAAAAGCGAGACAAAAAGTCTTCACAATGGCTCAAAGCGAGTACCTACTTTGGAAAAGGTAGAGGCGTAGTGATGCAAACCGCAGAGAAAGAAGTTGTAAGGCAAGCGGTTAACAAAAGATTAGCGTCAAGCATGAGGAGAGTCGAGCGAACTCAAGTTACGTAATGAAAGAAAGCATTGAACCGAATGAGGCTTCAAAGACCTTTCAAGTAGGTTGACACGATTGATTGCATACCGCCGTGAAAGTCCTAACATGTGGAATGATATAATTTATCAGTGAATGTTCGCATGAAATGACATTTATAAATAAGGAGCTAGTCTTATTTTAATTGTAATTTCGAAAATATCGCCTCACCTTGTAACACATAATTGTTTTACAAATACGCCATGTCCTGTAATCATTGTACCATAAAATGGAATCAGGATATTTACCAATCGCTTATTATGGAAATATTTCCTTTACCAATATTAGGGTTGCTACTTTTAGTTTAATAATAATGTCTACATTCTAACGTAAATCTAAGTTATACATTTATTACTTGTTTCAAGAAACTATAGTGGTGAAACCCGCTAACCTGAACATTCTTCATGATGTTGTCAAAGATGGATCTTAGTCCATCTCATTATCAAAAAAACTCAAGCCCAGTAGAAATGTGGTTGATATTATTGAACGCCATTTAAAATATTATAAATCTTGTTGCAACATATTACTGTATTAATATTATTATACGTTCTTCTAATATGAGTTTATGAGTACTTATTGCCAGTCAAGGGTTATTAGATTTCACATTCTATTAAAATGAGGTTTTAGAATTTCTCAACAATTTTCTATTTCTTCATGATGTTAATGAATTATGTTCATTACAGTACTAAAATACAAGTGATTTTTAATGAATGTACAATTAACGTTCATTGAATTAGAATTAGCGGAACCAAAACTATGAATGTACGCATAGAATATTGTTTAACAAATAGTAAGATTAACAATGAAGGCTACGTAATGAAAGAAGTTTGTATTGTGGACAACGACTTGTTTAATGTTTTGTTTTACGATTTCGTCCTTTGTAGAAGTGATCGGCGAGGGGCCTGCGCTGCATAACAATTCTGAGGCAACTCGGATTTAACGAAACGTTTTTCCTTACCTTTGATCAATAAACCTAAAGCGATGCACGTAACAATAATAGTCAATATAAAAAGATCATTTTCATATAAAAATAAAAATAATTAGATTTTCCAACTTCTTTCAAGTAACCTTATTTATACGTATTTTTCCTTGTAACCACGTGTGATTTTATAAATTTATGTTGCAGATAATTTATTTTACGTTACAAATTTTACAGAAATATCCGAACGTTGTAAATTTTTGTAATTTAACATGAAAGCATAACTATGTTTGTGGGAACTATACAGTAACGGGCTGACAAAGTTACGTAAACGTCGGACATTGATGTATTCAAGTTTTGCCAGAAACAGTGGTGAGCTGTTTGTTACGTTAAACTAAAGCAATTTGTCTTGACTCTTGGTGATTTTAATGAGATTACAATACATACTTGTAGCATAGCAAATATATTGTTTGTTTTGTAATTACAATCTGTCTTGTCATGCAATCAAACAAGAAGAATTACACAAAGAGTCTTGATTTGATTTGTTTTCATAATTTTCAATGTGTCAAAATTCAATCTGTAGACTTCGTATGTTTTTGTTTCGTGTCTGTGGAGACGATCTTTTGGTTTCTTTATTAAACTATTTCTGCTAAGACTATTACTGAATGTTATTTTCACATGTGAATGTTGTTATGACAATTGTGTTCGGGTTTGAAGGTGCACTAGTTTGCTGATCTCGCTTATACACAAGGCGACCACCTGTCTGCCGAGGTAACTTCGAGTGGGACAAATTACTAATGTATAATATTATAAGAAATAATTGATGGTCTTATGTAAGTGCATGTTAAATATACATCCTGTTACTACAGGACTTATTTACTAACTACAGTCCCTACTACTGTCCTACTTGAGGTTAGTCACTGATGATTAGGGGTAGGGTGTCGTGATACAGCAAGCGAGTTTCGTATCCTAGTGTTATAGAAAAAAATGTCTGTTGTAGGAATTCAAATTGATTCCTTAATAATTTAATGATTTGGTGTTGATGAAGTACTTTGAAAAGAAGATTAATATTTACTTGGATTTTCATATTATGCTCTAATGGATGAGGTATTTCGTAGATTAATGTCTCCTCTTGAAAAAATAATTCATCAACATAAATCATTAAATTATTAAGGAATCAAGGGCTTTTGAAACACATACGTAACTGTTCATTACGAGTTCATTTCGTTATTACAGAGTTAATTTATAAAACTAATATCATAATTCCTAAATTATTATATTTTGTAGGTGATGGCGGCGGCGGGTGGCGGGTGACAGCGCTGGCGCGGCAGCGGAGCGCGGTGGCGAGATGAGCGTGCCGCTGTCCGCCGCCGAGGCGCTTTCCTCTCTCTTGTGGCAGCCCTACGAGTGTCGCTCGCCGCCCCTCTTGCGCTCGCGCACCGATGGCGCTATCGCGGGCGCGTGCTTCGGCGCAGCGGGGGACGCGGCGCGCGCGCCCCACTCACCCCAGTCGCCGAACGGCGGTCGTCATGCGCGCGCGTCGTACCGCGCGATTACTCCCCGCCACGAGATGCGGCTGCCCGTGCCGGCGCCCGCCCCGCTGCGCAAGTCCGACTCGGTCTCGGTGCGCGTGCCGGGCGAGCCGAGTCGTCAGAATGTGTGCAGTGTGAACATAGTGCATGTGCAAGATGCGCCTACCGGTGGCAACGTGAACAGTGCAGTGCAGACGGAACGTGAGAGGAGTGTTGCCACTGCGGAGTGCCAGACGGAGGAGCCGGCGCGGCGGCGGCGAGCTCGGCGTGCGCGGGCACCGCGCGCTCCTGACCTGATCGAGAGCGTGCCGCCGCCGCCGTACAGCACGCTGCCGCCGCCGGTACACCCTGTGCCGGTAGCGGTACCACCAGTTACGCCTATAGTAGCGCCTCATCCACCAACGCACCGCTTCCCTTTTCAGCCCATTCCTCTCAGGTACGGAAACATAAGTTGTTCGGTTGGGCTCCTATTTTCTAGTCTTTTTTGGCTCTGTATCTGCCACCATTCTATAAACAATCTAGTTTAAGATAATTGCATCCCACGAGTCGAAAGTTCACCTTAGTTATTATCTCAATTTATGTTTCCTGAATCTAAGCTACTCAAAATTTGGTAAATATAGAAACTAAGAATTCGTGAACTCTCTGCAGTATTACAATTACTTGGTAAGTTTCTAAAGATAAATTCGTTCATTCGAACCACATTTCAGTAGGGAGACAATACCATTTGTCTCATTACCTATACCGCAAATGATGATACATGGCATTAGGTAAAGAAGTATAAACGAAAGTATTCGATACCGTATAAGACTAAACATTGGTATGTTGTTGTCTTCGGTTGCAATAGTCTTACACCGAGACACAATCGCAATGTTTCAAAATGTATGTACACGGTCAGATTTCTTGAGCCAAATGTAAATTGTGTAAATGCTTCACAATTGATAAAATCAGCGTCTGTAGTCTCTTAACCCTAGTCCAACCCAAGCGGAATATTTTACACAATTGAATTTTGGAAAATTTAATAAACGTATTTTTTATTTTCTACCACAATAAATGACGATGGAGTACCCCACGAAAATTAATATTTACTAATTAATTAATGTTCAGAGTTCCAGGCTACTAAACTAATTACTATACTGAGATGCGATGATTGCAAAGTTAAAGCAACTCCTTTATAGATTCAGAACAGTAATGCCATCATTTATACCATGACTTACTTTCATGTCTACCTAAATATCCCCAATCGTAAAAATGGTAAATATGAAGAAGGGGATAGATGAAGATAAAGATGAGACAAGATGCAAAGCATTCTAACGATTCTTTAGTCTTAACGATGATCTTTTGGTTTTAACCGAATTCAATAGAATGTATGTTCTAAATGCAACATACAAAAACACAAACTAACAAATCAAAAAAAGAAAAAAGTATTATCAAGAGTAATCTTGATTCACGAGTAAGAAAATACTATTTCTTTTAATGAAAACGATTCAGAAAACTATTGAAAATAATGTACCAGATCAAAAAAATTAAGTATTACAATGTACTGTACTAAAAATATAGCACTTTAATTTAAGGCCATGAATAAACGATTTTGGCATTGATAATAAAAAGGGTTGTAAAGGTACTGCTTAATATGGAACCTTCACTGACAGAAGGGAATTAATAGTTGGGAATTCTATAGTAAATATTAGAATACATTTTGGGACCTTTACAGATTCGGTACAAAAGAATGATCAGACAATTTATGTACGCGTTTGATATAGGACCGAGGATCATATTACATTAGGAGCACAAAATTGTTTATAAGGTCATTGATATTGAATTTCTTTGTATAAATAAATCACCACAAAATAGTTCTCATTTGACATCTTCAAACACTTACATTATATTACAGTACTATACACAATTTTCCGTTCTATGCAAGAAAAAAACTTTAATAAATTATTTTATATAATTCTTAAAAATCGATTTCAAAATCAAATTAACCATAACTTGAAAGTATACAACACAATTTTTGTAAAAGAAATTAGTCATCGTAATGATAAACTACCTAATATGAAAAGCAAATAAGTTACTATTGTGACATTAAATTTCATTAATTACCTAAATAGAAACGTAAAAGTAATAATTAATATTTACAATATAAAAGTTAGAAGGTAATTATTACTACAAATAAAATACGCAGTTTATAGCCTTTATCTCTTAACAGCATTAGTCTATTAGAATATAATACGTTACTGTTTCTAAACTTACGAAAAATCAAACAAGTAATTTTCGGGAGCACCTTAACCTAAGTGTAATAATTTCCTACTATAGTAATAACCGGTTAAAAAAATCCAATGGAGTATTATGTTAATTCGTTTATGGCAGCGATGGACATTAAATAAAATAGAAAGAATGGCCCTAACGGTCCTTAAGACCAACAGCATTAGTCCTTTAGAAAATAGTAAGTTATACTTTCTAAACTTACGAAAAACCAAACAAGCAAATAATTTTCAGTAGCATATTAATATAAATATAAAAAAATCCTGCGATAGTAATACTCGCTTAAAAAACCCACAATGGAGTATTATGTTGACTCGTTTATGGCACCGATTGACATTAAATAAAATAGAAACGACTTCGCTTAGTCGGTCATGTTAACATAGGTAGGTAGGCACGCGGATTTGGAGAAAGGCAAGTTGTGAAGCGTGCGTAGGTATTACCTTGGCATATGGTATCGATGCAACATCAACATCATACAGCAGATTGTACGATGAACACTTAGATATGTTTATTACTATTCATAGAATTCATACAAATTTATTATTAACATGGACTCCTTTACAGTTAAAATTCGATCGTTAACCTTTTGTTAAAGGGTTTGAGTCACATTGACATTATTTAATGCGTTATTTTTGTTATTGATTTATTTGTGACATACCTAATTTATAAAATTATGTTTCTGTGGCTTCTTTTCCGTGTAAATTAAAACTATAGTCTCAGATTCCTACGTCGGTGAATTATGGTTAAAAAGTGGTATAAAGGTGGTAAAAAGTGTTGTGTTCATGAGTTCAGTGTTGATAAATTAGTATCAAACTTCTTATTTTGTTATTTTTGCATCTATAACGTACTTTTTTACTTTAAATTAGTAAGAAATTATGTCCTGAATAAATTAATACAAAAGTTATAATATTTCGTAACACTATTATGCTGATCTTAATCAATTATTATATTATTATTCATTTGTTACACAATAGATATCTACGTAATACGTGACTTCTGCAGTAAAGTTTTAACCTATTTTAAACATTGCTTAATCATAAGACAAGAGGGTCAAACATCTATTGACGTAATGTTTATAGAGCACAGTTACAATAGAATTTTAAAATCACGTGATGTTTTTAAAGTAATATAGGAACAGAGTGATAGCCTAGTAGTTCGAACGTTTGTGTACCAAATGTGAGGTCGGGAATTCGAATACTTTTTTGTATTTCGAATTTCGAACCTATAATTAAAAAATATATATAGAAAAAAAAATTAATAAGTTAATTAGAATTTGCTTCGGCGACGGAAAATATCGTAAGGAAACCTGCACATCTCAGAATTCTCCGTAATGTTATCAGAGGTGTGTGAAGTCTACCAATCCGCACTTGGTCAACGTGGTGACTATGGGCTGTTGTAAATATTGCCGTACATTCATTAAAACCTTACACATGCACGTATTTTTGTTCTTTACGTTAATACGTGTTGTACAAGGGGCCTTGTAATCTATGTACTTGTGTGTAATATATTCATGAAACAAGGTCATTCACCAGATGCATACATAAATATAAGAGATCATTAGCTTGGTATTTGTGCTAACGCGGTTAATTTTGATGTTTGTCAATATCATTGGAATTGTAGATTAAGTTAAGGTGTATATATTAGCAATATGTGTACACGGAACTTCTTTAACTATTATTCTAAATATTATCTAATCTATACGATCTCTGTCTTCTAAATCGGAAGTCTAAAGCGTACTATCGGTTTTATTAATATTTTTTTAAATGTTAATATGTGCTTGATTGTAATTTATATCTGTATTCTACGTTATAAAACAATGTACTCTTATATAGGTTAGTGTGTAGGTAATATAGGAGCAATAAGAAACTATGGTAGACTTTATAAGACTGGTTCTGTCGGTCATATGGTGGAAAGTGGTAGCTGCGTGTACCTGGATCACTGGTTTTTGCACGTGTGACATTCTTTGTATAGTCAGCTATTAGTAGGTAGCTCGTAATGCTCTGAATGGGGTTATGTTTCAGTAAATTTATAGGTTAAAACTTGCTTTTGTACTGCTAACAATTTGGTAATTGTTGTTCAGCATTGGAAGGTGTCTCGTCTGGAGTCAATCCTGAGTGTAATATGGGGAGATTTTTATCTTTAATGTGTATTTGTCGGAACTAAATTTTAATTAATGTAAAATTTGTGACGTAAAAGGTAGATGTCAAGAAAAACATAATAACTTGCAAGTTAAATAAAGGGTTTATAAACCTTAACGATTATTGGTAGAGACAAGTTAATTGCTTGTTCTGTTCCTTCGTATCAAAGAAGTGTTAAAATTATTAATTTGTAGTAATTACGAGTCTTACTAAACGTTTTTGTTAAATCTAACTTGTAACATTTTTATAAGTGAAATTGGTTTTGACGTAATGTTAAATTACTGCAAAAGCAGCGTCAACATTATTAATGTGGGCCAATTTGAAAAGTCAGGTCGTGGACGAATTACGCTCATTTAATAATTGAACTTTGTTACTCTTTTCAATGTAACAAAAACACAAACAAAAATGTTCGAAAAGTGAAAAAAGAATAAAAACAAAAGGCATCTTTGTCATAATAAAACTATTTTATCCTGCTTATCTACAAAAAAGAAAAAGAACGTACCGCACAAAAGCTTAGATGTAGAACAAAATAAATCGACAAACATCAGCAATACTAAAAAAGAGATATTATAATAAAGTAGGGGATTTAGATAATATCATTCTACTTAAACACTTAAGTTAACAATAGCTAATAAAATGATAACTGTGATTATATTAAATAAACATGATACATAATATTATAGTTTTTATTTATCTATGACTGAAAGCACAGAGTAGATAATAATACTACGTACTTCAAACCTCGGCTTGTTGAAAAGCTCTACATATTGTTATCGCAATGTGAAACTAAATCGTCCGTACTTGTTCTACGGCCCACATACAGACAAGGTCCGTGTAGGTCGGTTGCTAGGCGTTCGCTTGTGACATACAATCATACGACGATACAACACGAAGCTTCATACTGCAGGCACCGATTTAAACACTTGATTTCTCACTTCCCGCTTTCGAGCATTCAACCATCGAGTGGGTTATGAAAGTGCATTGTACGAAGGAGATTTTGTTAAAAATTACATCTTTAATTATGATAAATAATTATTTTTTTCTCAAATATATTTTTTTTATTTATTACAATATACTATGGTGTAAAAAATGTTACGTGATGATGAATGATTGCGTGAAATTATATTTTATTTATTGCATTGTTACTTGGTAATATTTACGTTATGGTGTATATATAATTGAAATCTACGTTATATAGAAATTAAATTATTATATACTTACGTTTTATACAATTATGACATACATGTTAATTAATCTATTACATAATTTGAATGAAAATGCGGTCTTAATTTAAATTTTAATGCTCAATAAAATACTACGCAAACTTTTTTACTTATTTCGGCTTGAAGAACTTTAGGAAATAACTCATTGGGCTGCATCTACCTATCTATATTTACTTTGTAATATTGTGTTTTGTGTATTATATTTAAAGAAACGCTATGCTTATTGAAAATATTAAATGTGGACAAGATATATTAACAAACGTGTGCTGTATCGCCACAAACACGAGCAGTATTTAGACACCTTGAAAAAAAACTGGTTGTCCTTTGAATAAATTGAGTTAGAAGGTAATTGTTGTAAGTACTGGATCTTAAAGATCCAACTAGATGTAACGAGCTGTTTTAGGTATACACTTGTAACGCCTAGACAGTTAGTTTATTGATACAATATTTAGGTCACTAAAGTGAAGCATAAAAATGTACTTTACGATTAACAACACGTCCACAAGTATGGAAATGTGTTTTTTTAACAACAGAACATGGTACTTCGCCAGTAGTGATTATAATGAAAATGAACATAATTTGTTTTTCCATATATGACAATATTTTTATTTTACTAAGGTAGCCTATAAAGGCTTCCTTGTAATGGTTACACATTACGTACAGTTGTTGCAGTTCTAAATGTTATAGTTCTATGGTTTTGGGCATATTATTTGATAAATGTTTTCAGGTTTTTTGTATTATAATAGAACTAGTTGTCCTTTGCGCAAATAATTATACTGTCTGATTAAAATCGACTGTATCTAACGACGTAATGTATTCGTCACAGACATTTTTAAGTGTTGTAACTGTGGAACACTACTAAAACAAATCGGTAATCGAAATCGTAAAGATAAATTTAGAATTCTCTATTCGTAATTCCGTATCAAAATTAAAATCGAATTTAGCGAAGCGTTCAAAATATTTTTTTAGGAAATAGGAATGTATGATTCTTTAAGCCAATATTTTTGGAAGGTAGACAGAAAAATAATTTCGAAACATTGTTTATACCGCAACAACAGTTAAAACATTGCAAGAAACGTTGCAGCGTACCCACTGGCAGATTGATAGTAAACGGTTGAAAACATTTGCGAGTTTTTCGATTGATACGCGTGTTTTATGTGGGCTATGTGGCGCAAACGAAAATTTCCAGCGCTGTCCTTCAGTGTGGTTTGTCGGTCAATATCGGTGCGGTTTGCGAAACTTCGCGCGTTGTATGCGCCGTGCGTTGCTGCATCAGCAATTGCGCTCAAAATTTCGTGACGTGACAAGGACTTTAATTGTAATTCGACGCTTGCTTTCTATATGTATGTATGGAGTCTGTAGTTGTGTTACCTAATGTAATAGGTTTTTTCGAATATGTCGATAATATTTTATGTTTAAGATGATTCTTATTACGGTGTTTTAAATAATTATTATGTTACATTTATTACGGAAATAAAATGGGTTTATACAGCTAGGTAGATTTTATAATAAGACACTGAAATACAATTCATTGTTCAAAATACAAGATATGTTTAAGAAGAAAACAAAAGGAAAAGAAAAATATTTTATTGTGCTGTATCTTTTTGTTTTGAGATTCGTATAAATGCACGTGAATGGTCTTATTTCAATAAAAAATCTGAACTAATCACTTCTACCCGCACTATTATTTCTAGACGAGGTACTATATCTTATATTTTCGACAACCCGCACTCTAAACAAATGTTACGTATTTATTTTTATCATACAGTTTAAGTTTTTGTTATTTAATAATAAAATATTGATTAATTGCATCATACAGCATGTTTATAAATAAACCTCTTAAGAGATCTTCCTCATTCAAATTTATAGATCCAGGATCAAAATTGTCAGGGATAATGCCCTATAAAATAAGTTATTCCAAGCCAAGTAGAAACAAGACAAATGATCGTACATTAAAATGTCAAAAATATTTTATACATAAATTAAGCTCCATTACAGTTTTATTATATTTATTTGGTAAACAACTGAAAGGTGTCTGAAAATAAAATACATCTTATTTAAACTTCAATCCAATGTCTTATTTTAATTCCAGCTGAAATCCCCCCTTTATTTATGGAGACGGGCTCATCATTCCATGTGAAGTTCTATTCCAAGATTCCACACTTCCTTGAATGTTAAGCTTACAAATATAGTCGCACCTCGAGCGCTGGCGGCTTGCCAACATCCTAATGGCTAGGGAGTAGCGCCAAAACCACCAGAAAATCTTCTATATTGGAAACTAAACTTGTAACTGAAAGTGGATTGACTTGATATTTGCAATGAACGCAAACGAATTAAATATTCTCTTTGAAGCAGTTTTTTGTTGTGAACATCGCGGACGAAAGCCATTGCTATATTTTCCTTCTATTTTCTGTTATTTTACTTTATTTCTCAATTTACATGTGCATCATGTAAAATTATGTGCATTTATAACGTAAGCTACTGGTTTCTTATTGAGAATTTTGTTTTATTATATTATGTTGTTTCGAGGTTACATCATGGTAGGTATATTTGATATTTACATCAGAATGTTAATACTTGACATTAAATAAATATGCTGCCTGTAACACGTTAAGGATAAACCAGAGTGATGACATATTATGAAAAATATTAACTATTTTACCTCAATATTTTAAAAAAATGGTTTTACTTCAATTATATAGATACCTATAAGAAATTTGAAAAACGTTCAGTGTACAAAGGTAATTTATGTAACATTACTTTTAAAATGTATTCTGCTTATTGAGCGAGATGCATTCATAGGGCTCCTTTAGCGAGTGAAACTTTTAATAGTTCAGCAGGTATAGGAACAGCTACTGGTTGGCTCTTGCCCTACTTTCTTTGTGATATCATAAACTAATTAAAACTTTGAAGTGCCTTTCAACCATCGATTGCACAGACCATTATTACTGGAGCTTTGTGTTATGAAATAGTGCCTTGTCTTATGGTGGGTCAAGATTGCAGTCAGGCTGCATCGTGACTGGATCAGGCAATTACGAACCGACTTGGCCCGATCCTTGGGGCACAGGCAATCCAATTTGCGGGGTATTGTCTATCCGTCGTACCGCAAACGGAGTACCTGCATTAGATTTCTAAGTGCTCAATTTCAATATTCACTTTGACGTTATAAACTCGATTGGTAAGTACACGACGTAACAGATTCGATTCAGGTCAATTTAGTAGTTCATTATTAATTATAGCGTAGTTTAAAAATTTAAACCACGCTTTTAGGTATCACTTAAATGTAAAATGCACTAACTGCAGTAAATTCTGTCAATTTATTTGAGTTACTAGAAATATGCCTTCGCAACGTTTGAAGTTTTATTCAGTCACAACGCTATATAAGGTTCTGAAAGTAAAAGATATTCTAGCCGTAAAAAATGACTTATTTTAAAAATTGTAGTTCTATTTTCAAATTAGACTGTGCGTTATGTTATCAACGTTAATTTATTACTAAATGAACCCATTCCCGTCTTTAATATCAATATGTAAGACGATATTTATAATGGTAGCTTAAAACAATTGAGGCTTCAATAAATAGGAATATTCCTAAAATAATACACGACAAACAGATAAACTTTGTTACCGCTTGTAGAATAATGATTTTCAAATGATTCGAAATAAAAGCCACGTATGTTAGTTTTAGACTGGATCCAGCTAGACTGCAGCTTGTGGTCGTAGTTGTGAAACTATAGCCGGCATTCACTGCTACGTGAGAGACAATTGAGGTTTTATGTTTTAATTTCATGTACAGAATTGCTGCAGCATAGTAGGTACTTAGTTTAGAAGTTTAACTACGAATTTAAAATTAAATTCCAGTCCAAAGAATCACGTCTCATATTTGAAATGCTTAATGAATTGAACACAAACTTTGGGTACTAAAGTAAAATATTAGAAATAAAATATGTTGACTTTAATTACAAGTATTTTGTGGTTCAATCATATATATCTTCTGTGGTTCCATTCACACTAGCTCTAAGGTTTACTGCAGTCATAACAAACATTATAAGTCGATATATTGCGTGTGTTTCTAATTTTAGAGTTCATTTGATTTTATATCTTGCCTGCTGAACAACTCGTATTTCGATTGGGGGCTTAACCTTTGGGACCAGCTCTTTCTATCCTACCCTCTGCTTCTTGGACTACAACTCATTAATTATGCGTTTGTTGTTACTGATGTCACTTACTATCCGGTGGCTCGAGAAATTATTCGATAGCTTTTCTTCTCTTTTTACAAATTGGATTATAAGACAGTCTTGCTCCTGAATCCATTACTTTAATAAAATATTGATGTTAGCTATATTTGTTGTAATGGTATCTATTCCTAAACTTGCTATTATTGTTATTTTTACTTGTCTGTTTCAAACTCGCTGTTATAGTTGGTAGCAACCCTGCCGGATAATGGGTCTCAAGGCCGATTCCCGAGCATTCTTATCCGACAAATTATTCGGGTTATAATCTACGATAAACAACTATTACTGAAAAGAAACAACACTACGCCACTGTAAATGACGGATAAACAAACAGTTTCAAACATAACAAACTTCTGGAAAAATGTATGTATGAATTTACTAATTAAACGGAGGATTATTAAGTGGTGTTGAAATTCAACATTCATGAAGCGTAAGCCAGAAGGTTCATAAGATCTGTCGTTAATTTATTGAGGGCGTTCGTATCAAATTAATTGGACAGGGTATATTTTGTCTCGGAGCGTACGTCAAATTTATTACGATGTTATAAACATTTTGTCAGGTAAGGTAATAGCATAGTATAAGTACTTGCAGTAGTCTATCGGTAGCGATTTCCAGAGTTTATCCGATATTATCTAGACTAACATATACTGTTATGCATTACAGTAAACAAAAAATATCTTCATAAGTATCTTCATCATCATCATCACAACCCATTACTGTTCCACTGCTGGGCTCGGGTCTCCTCGCACATACATAAGTATATTGAAAAACAAACTATTATATGCATAGCAATATTTCCCAATCCCGGCTTATACGTTTATTACTACATGAAATGTTTACACTCGTTCCTAGGGTATTTGTTGCGTATTTATTGTGTCCATAACAGGGATAGATCCCTTGTTCAGGCATATTAGTGTATGATATGTTCACACAATTCATATTATTAAATAATAAGATTCTTACTCTAACGACTTATCCCCAAAAGCAGTTAGAGATTCGGGAACTCGTCTTACTGCCTTAAGACGTCCGACTGTCGAAAGAATTTCATTAGTCTTTAGTAATAGTATGCAACACGCACTTTAATGTTTATTTCGATGATACTCGAACGACGCTAGCTATTCGATCTCCGTGTCATCGACTGCGGCATGCGATGTGAACATTAATGTGAAAACAAAAGGCATATCTTTTTGCTTAGCTATGCTATGACTGATGAATGTTGATGCTTTATTGCTAACGTAAATATATTAAAGCTCACTTTGTATGTTCTGCTGTCTAATGTATGTGCACTAGATTGTGTTTATGCAACCAGAAGCATTCGAGCTAAGTTTGATATTTGCTCTATTGCGATGTTATTAAATTATGTTTGCTATCAACCCGTAATGATCCTACTGTTGAGTCTCACAACGGGAGGGTTTGAAGCCATAGTTTGTTAGGTAGGAACTTGGGTAATAGTAGATTCTACGTAATTTTGATAACATTGTGGAGAATTGTAAGCTTTCCTCGCGATGTTTTCATTCTCCAAAATAATTGAAAAGTGAAATCTAATACTTATATTATCTGAAAAATAAAGGTTCGGGAATATGACGATATGTTCAAACCACTTTGTTATCTTACTGCATTATAAATTGATGAAAGACTGTCGATTATAATCAAAACAATGATTAAAATGGATATATGATGTTAGAATCGGAATCGCCTTGGGAATGAATTCTGTATTATTAATGTATTGATGAATATTTTTTGTTTACATTTTTTTTCTTTTAATAAGTTATTAAATAGATAATGGATGTTTCTTTGTTAAATTACTTTAAGTAGTGTATGCATTAGTTATAATGTCTAGACGGTTAATAACATACTCTCTTAATAACACGTTGTCTTAAAGTGAAGCATAAAAAATATGTACCGGTGTGTGATATCGTGTACTTAAGATCACCGACACGCACACAAGTGTGGGAATGTGTTTTCTTTTGACAATGGAAAGCTGTGCCTAACCAGTAATTATAATGATAATGGGGTTACTATTTTTTTCCAGTTATGATAACATGTTCAACTTACC
>DWPA01000417.1:0-25563 GCA_018251375.1 Calpodes ethlius
GAGGTGCATGCAGGATTCGAACTCACGCCTCCACGTTTGAGGAACCAACGTTCGAACCACTAGACTATCACTGCCTTACGACTATACATTGAGCACATAATTGAGTATTTTTAAATTTTATTTTTAGAATCGGCAACATTATTTTTAATGTATTGTAGTAAGCTTTAGGTAACGTTTATTGTTAGTATTAGTTAAATGTGTTTATAAATAAAGAAGATATGCCAATTTACAACCCCATCTGAATATTTCTTCAAGGAGATTAGAGGAGCGGTAACTGATTTAAAATATGTACATTTAATATATTAATTAATTTAATTTAATAATTATCGTTGGAACTAATTATAGTAATAGAATGATTTTGCTCTTTGTATCCTTTAGGTGCTAATAAAAGTCCTTTAGGGAGCTTTCGGTATTCAGTTTTTCTGTTACGTAATTTTTTTTTGTCCATATACGAATAGTTTTTGCAGGAAAATAATAAAATATTCTTCATTCCTGTAGTTGAACGTCACAAAAATATTATTTTGTAAACAAATTGTAAGTGTTTTTTATTCTCCAACTTTAACATAAAATATTAAATTTTACTACTAGTGTTTAATCATACATATGATATTAACACGACAAACTCTTACACAATGACGTTTGCAAACTTGTATAAAAATGCAATTCATTCACACGTGTGGTAATTTACTGTTCAAAAGTGCGACGTTGCTCCGACCATTTACTTGTAACTCCTGCGACCCCGGCACTGTCACTTTGTGTTGTTTTTGTGGGCGACATCAGAGCGTTTAAATATTGCAGCGACACTAACCACACGTTGGTCATTTTATCATTTATTGCCATGTCGCTGTCACAGATATGCGACAATTAAGCTAATACGTTTAATTAAAAATGAACCTTTGTGTAAAGAGTAATTTTATTTACAAATAGATATACTTGTACATTTAATATTTGACAATAATGACAAGGTAAATCGACTTTTTAAGTTCCCAAAAATATGTTATCATTTGTCAGTCGATGGAAAGTTAAAATAAGGGCCCATTTTCAAATTAATTTACAGCAATTCCGACAGTTTATGAGGGTCCTGACAGCGAGCGCAGGTAAGGACAGGGAGCTGAGGTATGTTGACGTTTTGTGACGAAGGGTTTTATGGCAGTTTAGTATCATTTTAAATTATTCATAGTTAACGTCACAGAGGTTTGTTTGTGGCCCCAAATATTGGAAGTGTTTAAGTCAACTAAAGATCCTGACGGCGTTTATTAATTAGAAGTTTGTTTCGGAGACCTCGAGGTAGTGTTCCTCGTAGAATAATGTACTACTCAAACGAGACGATATCAGCAGTATATCTTTGTATAAACTTTCAATCTTCCGCAACCCATAATGTTTCCTAATCACAATTTACCAAATTCTATATCACCGAAGAAATTACTTAGCAATATTTAAATTATTTTAGTCTAGCAACACATGCAAGTCTGTTTTAAGTTACATGCATATTCAAAAATAATGTAATTAATCGTTTAGGTATTTTTAATTACACTTATGAATTAATTTTTTTGCTTCCTCCTTCACGGCAGGAATAGAGAAGAAACGACGTAGGAAACATCGCAATACGGAATTACAAATGTGATATTACGAAATATGTCGAGTGAAAATTATTATACCTTTCTCAGAGATATTCGCAATATAAAAAAGGTAAACGAAAATACACTCGTTTCACCAATTACTTGTCTCCGCAAAGTCCTTAATTCGTTTAAGGGGCAATGTGTGCGCTTCTACAACAAGTTGTCAGCCGATGTCCAAAACAAAATTACGCTACAAATTACTTTATATAAGATTAACCACTATTTGGATGGCGGGGAAACAATGAAAAACCACTTGATAATTTATTTCTTACTCAGTTTTAGAAACAAAAGATTTACGATAAGCTATCAGCCTTTTAGAAATGACAGTGTGTATGTTTCTATATGTACATATAAAACTATTCTAAGATTGTTTCATAGATGTTTATCAATTCTTATATATCATCCTATATACATATATAAATCAGTGATAGACTTGGATAAAAATATTATAGTTTTCTAATTCATAAAAGAAGGAGTTGAACTGAATTCGATACGATACAAATTATAATATCGAGTGCGAGTAAAAATAAGTGCCTTATCACGTTGTGCTATAAAATTTTTGGTAACCACGATTTGAGAATAAGTGTGAGGGTTTCGAAAACTAAATTCAAATGGAGAGCGATCTCAGGTCACGACTCTGCTTGCCGTATTCCAAACAAGATATAAAATATGTTTGAGTGCCTGCATGACACCGGGACACGTGAGCCGCATCCCCGGCGCGGCCGGCGGTCTCACCTGCATACGGGACAAACCCAATCTGTATTTATGAATTTAAATTTATTGCATCGTAGATATTATAGTTCTTATCAAAGGCTGATGGATGGATGCATATTAGTTTACTAGTAATATATCTGTTAATATTTCTACTTGGTGGTAGGGCTTTGCATATTGATTAAGGTTATTATCAATATTGTTATTGAGTCATTAAGGTAAGCACTGCTTGTAATTCATGACTGATTTTGTAATTCCTAGCATGTTTTTGATTGTTGATAATTATGTTTACATATATATATTTGATAATAAATTTATTTTAATTGAATCAATAAACAACCTTCAGCAATCGATGTGTGCTAGACAGGCCTACTGTGACGTAAATTCAATAAAAGGTCATATAACAGAGAGCCACTAGATGGAGCGGATGCGTCGCTCCATAAAATTTATCGCTGTATCGCAAACACGACAGATATCGCGTCGCGTACTTGTAACTATTAATAAACGGTGGAACGTGGCCGGATTAAAACTACGTAATCCGCACGGATTACTGGATTACGTCACAACACACAACCATCAACATTGCCCGCCCCATAGACGTAAGAAAACCATGGCGTTAGAAGTACTATTAGGATGTTAGCGAATGGCGTTGTAGTGCCATGTAACTAATTCGTTTTGTACCGTTACCGTAAGGTAACAAATAGGAGCAAACATTTACGTATGTATGAATATAAGACCTTTAATAATTCTGTTTATCCTGAACTATATAGTAGACAAATTTTGTAATGAAATAAAAATCCAATAATGTTGTTCAATATTATCCAATTAATATATAAAGTAAAACGTCTTTAATCTTCAAAATTAAACTTTTCGCTCAGATTGTACGCACGTTAATACATTTCGTTAATGTAATTAAAAGATTTTTTCACGAACTTATCGTTTTGCTCTCGTTGCTTCTTGACGAACCTATTAACATTACTAGCGTAATAGTCTATCGGTTTTATAGTTAGTCTCCCGAACGTGGGGGACTGGGTTCGAACATTGCCACCACTAATTTCCAAAAAAGTAATGAAAGCTAACATGTTCAGTCGCCCTCGCTATTATCATCGGCTGAGTGATTCAGTGTCAATTTGCGATTTTTATAATTAACCCTTTTCCATACCTTTTCTGTTCGTTGTTGTTCTATGGCTCAGCTTGCTTAGGTCACGGACATACTCGTATCTCTACTGGAAGGGAAAGCTCGCTAGCTAAAGAAGGATTAACATTTTAGTAATTACAGATTATTTCAATAGTCGATTGTCGATCGTTGAAACGACATCAATATTGGGTATTACGTTATACGATAATATGTTTAATATAATTTGCGTAGGTTTTTTGCCAGGATATTATGAATCCGACACTTATTCAAATGCATTTTACCGATAAGTGATAACTGTAGAACTTCATTTCTTTTGGTCAGCAAAGTATCGGTGATGCCTTTTAGTGCTGTCCATTAGACGCCGGTAATTGTTTACCATCCATTTACATGTACAATAAAAGTTATACTTATCGTTTTAAGATTAGTTCTAGGTATGACTATATAATATGTCGTCTGAAGCATTGTCGTTACAACTTGCAGGACGCAATTTCATTTCGCAGTCCATTTCTAAGGATTTGCCCGTGTCGCTTCCAGTATTCCCTATATCACTTTACAAGTGTGGCAGGTTAAGACCAGGCCGGGGGTGGGTTTATTAAATTTCAAACACTTACCCCTGCCTTTCGGTATAATGAAGTGTTTTGCGAAGAAAAACCCTTTCGTGCGTGTTTTAGTGTTACGTATTAAAACGAACATCCACCGTTGTGTAATATGTTCTAAGTTGGATGATTAAAAACATAATTATAAATTTATTGTTAACATTAGTAAATGTTGACTACATATACATTTGGACACTATAAATATAGTTTACATATACAGTATAATTCCGTATATATTGTTAAATCCTTATTTCACAGTGCTGTTTAAATGCATATTGGGCAGACTTTACAAAACTTTGTGGCCAGCTTGAAGAATTATTAAGGCTGTAAGATTCTTCACGACGTTTCTAATGTACATATCTGAATGTTTAAGGTGTATGGAAGATTATAACCTAGATCACTCGATACGAAAATTCAACAAATAAAACATTAGGTGGCAACCGTTTAATTAGATAACCATTAAAAGCATGCGAACTTAATCAGTATAAAGCTTAAATTCAGGGATCTGATTTCATTGTTTCACCAAATGTTCAGTCGAGGGTACTGCGGAAAGGGTACCACCCTCTTACACTTCATTGAATTACGTTTGCTAATAATATAGGGCTTGGCTTCAACCTACTACAGGCCCACCAGACACGGGTCTCTTATTGAGAAGGACTAGAGTATACTCCATCGCCCTGCTTGAATGCGGACCGCTGGAGTGGATAGTGACCAGGTGTCAGAAGTTTAATGTCGCTTAAAAGTTCCTGATAATTTAACAACTGCTATTTAATTACAACTTGGACCATGGCTTCTTGTGCCCTCCAAACCACAGAATCGCTCAAAATAGTTTGTCACCAGTAGTCATTTACAGAATGCAAACGCTGTTTCTTAATTAGATTGATCAGTTAGGATCAACGATCAAGCTGCCCCGCTACGAGAGGTGTCAGAGTAATATTATATTTAATATCATTGTCATTGAGAAGTTTGCGGGTGCAGGGGCCAATTATCGTGAGGTAAAATGGATGCTTGTATGTGCATAAAAATTCTACTAGCACCGGCTGCGGCGGTAGAGAGTCGGCTTAGAACGTAAAATGGCAACAATTAGAATCTGGAGCGACTTTTCACGCAGAATGGAGGTCAAGTTTCGAGCTTAACATTTCTTACGGCGCGTCACAAGTGCTATAATTTTGAAAAATGCTGCATTTTAGGTCCTCTCGGCGGGCTTTATAACCTACTGTTTTTCGAGGCACTTTAAGAGTTTCTGTGAAAGGTGTAACAGCGTCAATTTAACAATCGTTTTCTTTTATTTGTATGGTAATAGCACATTTACTTCTGTACCTAAAACAAAGGCGAGATCTAAAGGTGTGATCTTTGAAGCACGTTGACAATCATTAAATCCGATAGCAGTTTTGTTTTCACTCAGGGTAATGCGAAAGCAGCTTTGTGTGCGATATAAGTTTTTATTTACAAACGCTTCTCTATAACTAGGTTTATTTGAAGTAGCAAATCGCAGTTATCACAGGAAGCTTAATAGACATTATGTATGGGCAGTTCAATATTATGCATAATTTAACTTACGTAATACTTGACAGCGCTCAAAGCTACTCAGCTTATGTCAGTCGTAAATGGCTGACCGAGTTAATTTTGCTTCTTCAAAGTCATATCTAAAGGTATTAATTAGTGGAATGGGTACAAATATTACTTCATTTTATTTTGCTGTTATTTTGTAATAAGTTTTTGCTTAAATGTTTCTCTTCGTGTCATTATTCCAAATTCCTATACATACATACAAAAGAACAGTAACAAAAATAACTTTTAACAGAGTTAAAAACAATTTTATGAATTCTTTCGCCAGAAGTGTAGAAAATTTAAAATAAAATGTTTATTTTCAAACAAAACGTAATGCTCAATCTGTCGCCATTTTGTTCCAACTACGTTCCATTTATTCTTATTTCCCGCTAAACTACAAACGCAGCCAATCGTGAACCTTATATTCATGCGCATAAGGATACTTTACGGGGCTTCGTGAGGTGACAAAGTTACCGCAAAATGGTCGGAAAGAAACGCAATACAGCATTTACATACATACGGAGTTTTTGAGAATCAAGGCGTTTTAGAGATGCGAGATGTTTTCCTGAAGAAATCTAGTTTCCAGTGACTAATGGCTCGAATAATCCTTTTACTGTTGCAAAGGAAACGTGTGGAGATGCGTCACTTTGTGCGAAAATGTACATATTTTACGGTGACTTTAAAATATAAGTACTATAAGAAATATATCGTCGCAATACTGATGTAACTAAATACGAGACAATAAATATTTTAGACAGATTGCTATTTTTATAATTAACTAGATGTTGCTCGCGGCTTCACACGCGTGTGAGAAAAAAAGAGCAGTTAAAAGGTTAGTAATTCCTGGTTAGTATGCAACGCTCTGTTGTTAGACAATTGCTTGAATTTGGCTAAAATATACATCTTAATGGATTCCCACAGAAATTAGATGTTTATTCGTAGTAAAAATTCTATAGTTCTCGTCGTCCTCCCAGCTATCTTTAAACCAAAAATCATACCATAGCGACGTTCCGTTGCGCCGTGAAAGAAGGACAACAAAGACACTTTCGCATTTATATTATGAGTATAGATTATAAGCAAACGTTGCACATTTAATTGTAACCTAAAAAATCAGTTCAATTCAACGTAAGTCAGACATCATAATAGAACTATTTAAGAGACAATCCAACAAAATAAAACGATCCCTTGTTCTCCTAATTAGGGGCTTAGAATGGTCAAATTATGTCTGCGATAATAGACACTACTGTGGTGTTATTACTAGTAATAGGTCTTGATGTCAACATTTATCTACTAATTTTTCAACTACTAGTTACTATGTACCAATAGTAATTAAAACATTTAAATCAACTTCCAAAATAACGTACAAATTTAAAGTATTATTTTTTGTGGTCAAAGCGGATTGATATTCAGTAGCTTTGCCGGCACCTTCAAGCGTCCTCTTGTTGTTTATTTTACATGTTACTAGTAATTAAACATTTTGACATGTTTTTCCTTTAAACAGGCTCGTATCGTATCCTCCAGGTCATTTCACGTTTTAGCTCATATCTTAGTAACTACTAAGCCGGTCTTGACTAAATCTTTAGTGTTAAGTCGAATTAATTGTAAGCCAATAAAAACAAAATGATTACAATCCGATAAATGATCTTCTAAGTAACGTTTGTCTGGTTGTGCGTGTCGCGAGGGAGTTGATAAGCCTGTGTGTGTTGACAATATCGCCCACCCTATGATGTGTTCTTGAAATAAACAGGCTTAATTTAAAGTGTGTGACGATCATAGATTATATGCTCGTTATGCAACAGGTGCGATAGTCCATTGAAAACTCAGAACCGCCCAATAATTTCTGTCTTTACCTGTAACTAAAGTACCAGTCGCCATCAAAGATGCTCAACGATTTCGATCACCTTCGACTGACTCTGATCATTTGGCTACGAAGCTCACAAGTATATGGTTACCTGAAACAAATAATAACATTTATAATATTGTAAAACTTTCTGTGAAAAACATAAAATATACAAAAATAGAAGTTATCGCAAACATTTCTGAGACCTTATGTTAAACCTAGCCAGTTAGTTACTGTCTGGGGAAACACGTATTCAACGAATGTATTATAAATTATTCATTTATTATTAATATCAATTAGCCAACTTTGAACCAATTGGCCTAGGTTGGTAGCCACCCTGCTAGCGAACTATATAGCGAGTTGTATGTGAGTATGTAAAACATAAATGTTTGTTTTCAGGTCCTGGTACAAACTATATCCTATATCCGCGGCGTACGGGATCCCACTGCGTGATCACGAGTTTGTATTATATGTTAATTAGTTCACAGCAATATTAAATATTTTTATTTTTGCGAACAAGCATTATAATATTGATTTAATAATCACAAATATTGTTATTTAATCTTGTTACCTTATTAAAGAAAAAAATTGTTACTTAAGTAAATATCTATTATTCTAAAGAAAGCACCTGTTAACTAGTCACGTTACTGCCATAAACAATCTTAATGAACACTTTGTATAAATATCAGATGCTCAATACAAGGAATCTAGGTGTTAAATAGTATGGAAAAAAGGGAAACTCGATTCAGTCTTGTATAGTTCGCACACATTTAGATAATTCTCATACATAGTATTATACATAACTTGATTTTGCTTAACGGTATTAATTATACCGGTTAAACTTATAGTCCTTATGTTTAACGATCTCAATTTTATATATAGAGAATTTACCGGTACCTACCGACTAACTGAAAAGGATGAATGAATGAAAACGACGAAATGAACGAAGGAAGTTTTGCTGTTTAAATTATTTCCAGTTTCAAATCTGGAACACGAGGTGTGGGAACAGGTAGGGTTGTTACGTGTGAAAAAACAATATGAAAAGCATAACAAGAGTTTTAACGTTTTTATGTTTCGAATAGAAACAGCAGTGATATGTCAAATTTATTACAAACGCGTCGTTATGATACAATTAACGTATTAATGCGACAATGCAAATAAATATTACTACCTACAAGCCCTGTTTACCATTGCTAGATCCATCAAAATATTCTATAGTTCCTTCGTTAATTATGAATTATTGTCTATCGCACAAGTAACATTTTTGATTATTGTTATATATAACAAAACTGTCAACCCTACTTACAAGAAGTTAGGCTGCAATGGAAATTAACGTAAGACCGGGAACGGAATGAAAAGAACAATAGTTTCGACCGAGAGAGACTTTGATGTATTTTGATACTAAATGGAAGAGACGTTCTTTGAAATACGTGTTCTTTGTGTTCGAATTTTAAAGGAAAAACAAATTGAGATTGTCAAAACATTGATTCGTTATTCGAACGATGTTACTGGTGGGTCTTGGAGCTGCAGACCTTTGTTTTGTGGTTGGCTTCAATCTATTAGGATTCTGTTGTTCGTTGCGAATCCACTTACAACTGAGGAGTTGGCCATACAAGCGTTGCTAGACGAAATCAGTGTAAAATTTTATAACGTGGATGGACATTTAATAACGCTTAACGTTATAACAACTGCAACCGATCAATGTTTAAGATATTCTCTCTACTCAAATTCAAACTCCTTGTTTAACTTTGTAATTAACTTATGATCGATACAAACTTTCGCGTTATGGTTAAAGTTGGAGGTAAGAGATTCTATGCACCTCAGATTTGAGCTAACTTATGCAACCACAACTCTTCCGGACTCCGGGTCGCTGGACTCTTTATTGGTCTAATATAATTTTAACGGTGTTAATGTGTTTTGTAATAGATTAAAAACGTCAGGTGAACCACGTAGTTCTAAGTGATCATCTTCGCTCATGTACCAACATTATATAACTAAGATCCACCTGTGTTTTATTTGATAAGTCTGTGCATTTATTGGCCATTGATTTAAGAAAAAGATAATTAGAGTTTAAAAAACGAACGACACTTTTTATTGTTTTTTTCGGCTTTAACATCAAACCTTAGATATCATCTAGCAAGCCAAACCTGTTAATTTTGTTAGTATCGCCTCCATCATTAGATCATGGTAAGTTAAACTTAGCTAGCAATATTTGATTACATACAGCCCGGAACAAGGATACTAAATAAAAGCTTTTAAAAACTACACTCCATCAGTGATCAATCAAAGCAAATATTCTCCGAAAGGAAGTAAATTCTTCGCGACGTTAACTCGGGTACGAATGCTAATACTAGAGAAGAGGCAAATGTAATAAAACATCCACATCAAGAGTGGCAGGGGGTCCCCCGGGCCGCTGACAGAACGACACTATCAAAAATGTTATTCTGCTAGGAAGTATCGCCGGCGGGCGCAGGCGGTGAACACACACGAGCGCGAACGACGGCAAACTTAATTAGAACAAATTTGGGAATCGTCGCAACATTTAAGGTAAGCAAATCTAGGTAGCATCTGATGAAACCATATTTGATACAAATAAAATTAATAAATCAAGTGTCCATTCGGAATAGTTTTACAATTCATTAAGTAAGTCATGAATCTGAATATCGGTATCATGTTCAAGAACTACAACATTTTAATGGATGCGATAAATTGCGTTTCAATTTGCTTTTTATGATTAAACTTAAAGATTGTATTAATTTGAAGTCAGGCGCGAACTAAATGCAAAAAATACAAATTCTGTGGCACTGTTGTTAATAACCAAGAACCACTAAGCGCTTAAATTATATTTAGATAATTGTTTCTGTATAAAGCAGCAACTTAGATCCAAACCTTATAAATCATTCTCTATTTAGATATTTTTATGGAGAAACTGCTAAGATATTGTGAGAAAATGAAAAGTTAACGAAACAATGGATCGGTGAGTAGCGTTAGGAGCAGAATCCAAGCGCTTTTGTTTATTTTGCGGCGTAATTTATTGTAAGAGCAAAGTCAAAAGCAGAACAGTATTGCTATATTTCTCGGCTAATTATTTTAATTTCAATTCACACAATCTGGAACAAGTTCGCAATCTGGCGCTGGCCAGCCTGACAAAACAATCTTTTCATGCTTCATTTAATAGTCTCTCTATTGGCCTAATTTCGAGCATTTTTTCTTTAGTTCTCTTTTATTGTGTTACTTATGTTACAAAGTTATTTTTATGTCGGGAAATTGGATCTGTTGAAAATTTGCAGCGCTTATATTCTGGGACTTCCGCTAACAATTTAATGAAGCGGAAATCCTTATACTGGGATATGTCTTGTTGAAGGATTAGTTAACCTATCGTTAATTCTTTTGATGTGAATGTAACTGACCGGCTAAACTTGCTTGCATACGTCATTACTAGAACAGAGTCTAGCGACTCCTAATAGAGGGTAGCATAGCCTTGTTCAAGCGCCATCATTAGTGGACATTGACTGTCCTCGAAATCGATAAAAATCTTCCACCCCAACCTGGCTTCTGCCTTGGCTTGTGTTGTCTGTGGTCAAATTACCAAAGTATGGCTCTGACATTGGCTATCATTTTCTACACTATCAAACTCTGCAGCAACATGATTCAGTTCACCTCTAGCCAGGAACAACGCAGCCCTCACCTTGAGGTGAACCGCTAATGGTTTTCATACATAGCAACTCACATAATATGATTAAAATCCTATTAAATCTCGTAAGAGGCTTAAATTAATCATTGTGTTCTACGTCATAAGACTCAAAAAGGAATACCGTTGTAGTATTTGCAAAACAATATTACGAATTTTACGCCTTATGATTACTATTATAGAGTTTCTAATACAATACAGTCATATATTAATGAGAATGAAATCACTTTACCATAAACATGTTCATTTTGCATTATTTATATTATAAGCCTACTAAAATGTTCCCGGAGCAATTTTGTTAGTAAGCAAATTATGTTTTAACGACATTATTACGAAGCTTCACATGGCTGCGATGAAATGTTTTTCTTGTGTATTTTAACATCGACCCCACAAAGAAATTTCTCGTGAAACGACATTATAAATAGAAGTATACGTTGTAACATGTAGTTGTAGCATGTTTAGCCCGGTCGAGAAACAAACCTGAGACTGTAATTTAATTTAAGAACTATAAATTAAACATAGACTGTCATTATGTAGCATATTTCGAATTGATAGGACCGGACATTCGGATCCGGATAAGATTTGACCTGCAATCAGCTGACGAACCATATTCCTAATAAGTTTAATGTTGGTTTGACTGCAGCTCCTTTCGTATTTTCCGTTGCTTACACCGTTTGAACACCTTTAACTGTTTTAAAGATATTAAAACGTATACATACCGATTAAGTTACGAGTATTTTATCTAGTTATTCATAATCACCAAATAATAATCACCCAAAATCTGCAAGTAATCATTGATGTGTTAGGTAATTTTCTGTCCGGACGGGAACCGAATCCCAGGCCCTCGCTTCGCTGACCGAGTCACCGTCAACTAAGATACAGAGTAGTCACAAATTGTATAAAATTCCAAATGAAATAAACTATAATTAAAGCGTGTCCTCTATTGATTAAAACTTAATTCCAACAAAGAAACTTCGCCGAGAGAATGTGAAGAGTATTTTTGGGGGCGGTCGAATAAAAGCCTCCTAAATTAAATTCGGGGGTAATCTCTTTACGATTTCACGCCCGCCAGCCCGCTAGCCCGCTAGCCCGCCAGCCCGCTGTGTCTAACCTCTGTCTGAACACAGTTTAACTTATTGCAATAACAAATTGACTTTGTTATTCTGAACGCTGTGTTCTCACATTCATTGTTGTTTTAATTTTACGGTGTGTTAATCGTGCTAACAGGATCTCTCACTCCGGCCATGCATTCTAGGGTGGGGTGTCGTGATGATGATCTCGTACGTCCTCGGTAACAGCTGCATTTTATATTTAATTTTTACATTACCTGAACATTGCAGAATGGAATCTTGTGGCAGATGAAATAGTACGTGTTCGAGTAGCTGATCTTATTTGGTTCAGGCATTCCAAAATTCTACAATTGATATGCTTTAAGAATTTATGTGATTCCACATACGTGGAGTATTTCGGTTAGTGCCGTGGTGAAATGCATGGATTATATAAGTGGTACCTTCATACACATGTTTACTGGTTCGGTTCAAAACTGTTTTTCACACACCCAAAAATGAAGTAGGTCACTGTATCAGGTCATTGAAGTATCGAAATATGCCCTTTGTGAATTCACAAAGAATTATTATAATTCTGTTTAAGTTGATACTATAATGATCACTTGATACGACATACATATATACTTTTGTAATTATTGCTTGTTTAGAGTGCAATAATACAGTGCAGTACTTCTATTGTTCTAATCTTATAATGTTAGAACTAGCCTACATCAGAGATGATACGTAATGAGAGACCTTAAATTTCGGGTCCATTTTAAAAATAAATCCTAATAGTTGGTATTGTGTAATAAGATCTGTTCAGAATAGAATCTGGGTAACGTAAACAGTTTGAGACCTATTCTTAGTCTAGATTACGCAGTCCAGTAAACCAGATCTCTGTAGCTTCACTGTGATTTACGATTTCGATGTGTTTACATCCAATACACTGTTATAATGGGCTGAGTATTCTGGCTCCGATGACTGAGTGAATGTTAAGATAGAATTGATAATGGAGTACGTTTTTGAATGAAATGTTTTTACAAGCTTGTATTTAGTTTTATGTTTCCGGTGTCTGGCTGTAATTAATTAAATCTTGTAAATTCTTCAAAGTTAAATTTGACCTACATCTCAGTGTTTGATTGTGCTGAAATTTTGTATGTATATACATACCAGATGTGGCCCGCGGCTTCACTTGCGTGTGAAAATAGAACAGCAATAAAAAGGTTATCGACTCCTTTCTAACATTGGTTGTGATACATCGTAATCTATCTTTCCACAGAAATTAGATACATTTTCGCGATTAAAAGTAGCGTAGGATACTCTTCGTCTTTCCAAATATCTCTATACCAAAAAATATACCTTAAAGTCGCTCCGTTATGCTGTGACAGGAAGACAAACAAAAAAATACCCTTTGGCATTTATAATTTTAATTTAAATGTGGACCTTCAAAGACTAATAGATAGATAAATATATTGATATGGATGAAAATGAAATATAATACATCATTATATTACCCAGAGCTGGTCTGGTAATAATTATACTATGTGACCATAGAGACACTGGAGTAAAAGAACACAACCCGATCGAATTTAGATCCGCTTAGTATGTGCTAAGAAGTACTCCGGTGTGATGATGAAGTGGAAGGGTAGCTTCCATAAATATATGTTTTAATTTTTTTATTACAAATATCTTGTTTCATGTGTTCAAATAAATCGATGAGGATATCTATTATTCTTTGTGAATAATAAATAAATGATTAAATGAATAAAAACACGTTATCATGGTAGGTACTAAAAGATTAAATAATTATGACTGCAGTGTTGAGGAGTTCTTCATTTTAAAGCTTGTCGGTGGCAGTCACGTTATGATGCATTTTAGACTAGCTCATTCAATCAATAACTTCAACAAAAGTCCTACTGCAACCAACGCTAAGTGTATGATCATATTTATGAATAAAATCTAAGTGAATCTTCTCTCTATGCGGTGCATCTCATTGAACATGGAACGAGGCGTATGTAAGTATATCATTGTTATATGTAAATCTGTCATTACATCCATTAAGCATTAGAAGAAGAGTTTTAATTTAGCAAGATTTAACCCAAGTAAACTAACAACTAAAAAAGCATTACAGGCTAAATGAAAGCTTGTGAAAAGGTGTGAAATCTCTTTAACAGCCAAGCCGTAGGGATCAACATCAGAAAACAATTTATTTAACTAAACAACAATGTAGCTTATTTTATACTTGATGAATTAATTTTCCGTTGAAAACCTCCAAGTCGGATTAAATTAGCCTACTTTATAATTAGAAAAATGTAATATATTTCGCATATTGTTTCTATAAAGTAATTATAAAAAGATCATAAAATACACTGCACTGTGTTGACGATTATTTATCGGTATTAAAGTTAATAACTAAAATTAACTCGATCGTGCTAAGATGTTCTCTGTAGATTCAAAGTAAAAGATCATTATCACGTTGCTGTTAGTTAAGAGATTCCTTTAATATTTAGCTCATTTTGAAATTATATTTGGTTGTTAATAAATGATGACGATCGATACTCCGAAATAGAGTTTTATCGACGCAGAATGGAAGATTTTAATGTGCTCTTTGAATTTAACAAAACATTTCCGATGTTTTTTTATCGCATGGAAACCCTTGTAAATATGAAGCCAATGAAAGAACCCGTAACAATACAGAAATATAGCAAACTCATCAATAGACCTCATAAGTATCCAGTGAGTATCAGATGAGAACGCAGGTCCGACGGATCTCATATAATACGTGTTTCCGAACAATCGACACCCGGCGGGCAGCCGGCGCCCGCGGTGAGTTATTGCGGCCCGGTTACTATGCTGGCTCGCTAACACTTACGAGTATCTTGTCATTAAAATTAAGGGCACCTAATACGCACTGCGGCTGTGCTCCAGCTCGCATGTTAAAGATTATATATTTTATCACAAGAAATTTTATAATATAGAATAAGACGGAATTTTGAAAAGGTCATCTGATGTGTCTCCGCTCTGAATACCGGGCAGATACTACGTGTCACCGAATTTGAATAAGATTCTTTTTAGATTGTAAGCTTTGTACGATCAGTTTGATAACTTAAGATTTTAATATTGTATTTTGGAAAAACTCATATTATCTTACCACAAATATTAAATAGATTTATGCTAAGCGATCACGTAGTGCATAAGTACCATCAATGTTGGGTGACACAAACAGAATTATTATACTAAATATCATTGTTCTTCATTGTTTAGTAAGGTGCATTGCGTACAGGGAGATTCACTTGGATTGTATTGATGCACTTATCAAATTTGACAATAGTACTTACAAAAGAAATGTTTGAATACAGAGATGCATCTCGCATATCTCTAAGAACACACATTTAAATAAATACTATAAATTAATCAAAAAAGAAAACTCCCTGAACTGCAGTATAAGCGCCGTACTAAGTGTACATGGTTACCTCGTTCCTTAACTAATTAAAATAAGAAAAATCTATGTCAGGCAGGCGACCGTTATATACACACTTGCCTTGCGGCAGTAGCTTCGAGTTTGTAGAAACATTTTCAAGATACTTAGTCAAACATTTTGTAAAAGGAATGGAACCAGAAAGAACTACAATTTTATAATAAATGTCTTCTAATATTTCAGACCTAAGCACAGAGCACTCTTTCGACTCTCTCGACTGCAAGGACAACCCTCTTCGTTCAGGATCCTCAGCTGATTGGAGATCAGAAAATACTGGACTAAGGTTTTTACGTCTACTTCCAAAAGAAGATGTCTTTTATTTGTCATAACTGAATTTATAACACCTATTCTACTTTTTAAATTGGTGTGAGTGGTGATAGAGTCCAAGATTCTCTATAATAAACTATTTTAGTATTCTGTTTAAATCATACTAGGGTAGCGATCCGACGCGGGCAGGCTCTTCCAATCCTTTAGGACGTGTAACGAATGATGAGGTAATGCGCGTCATCCATATCCGTGGGATGCTCGTGACGTAAGAATGACGTACACCAACCAGGTCGGGGAAAAATAATGGACGAATTCAGTCGCGCAGTTCTTTTATACCAATCCTAGAGAATCTACCGTTTTGATCAACGAAGTGCTGACTCATTTTTACTCAGCTTTAACTGGTTGTAATGTTTTTACACGCTTTTATTTAACTCTGTTTGTTTATATGTAGGTAAATCTGGGCGGAATTTTGTTATCATCTCATTTCCGATGACTTTTAAGTAACTTGGTTATAATCGTCGACCTGAATTGATGATGAAGCTGGGGTGGCCATATGAATAACTAAATATAAGTGATATTTTTATTACTGATTTCATTAAGTTTTATTAGAAGTAGTTATGTAGCTTTAAAGGCTTGTAAAGACATCGTCTTCTTGCCAAGTGTTGGCCGAATGTGCAAGATCTATTTTACATATCTTCTAGATATTTGCAGCTTTCAAATACCTAGGTATCGCCATGAATTTACTTCCTCTTGTAATACATACATGACGATACAAATTTTAAACAAACAACGAACAAAATTTGAATATAAGAACGTCGTATGTCATATAAATGATTAAATAAAGAGTTCCCCGCGGTATACTTTTTTATTTTGGTTAAAAACCGTTGTAAATAATACTAAGTAGTCAGTTAACGATTAAAGTAACTAATCAGTGCCTGCGAGCGAAACTGCTTCTAAATTCGCGTTTGCACAACTACGTAACAAACTTGCTCAACTCGGCAAATAGAAAAGTTACGAACGCGCAATTATATTTTAACTAACTTTCAAATTGTAGTGTAGACCGGGAATGAGTTGTTTTTCAGTTTGATTGCCTTTCGACGTACCATCTGTCTGGGGAAATAGTAACGCCGCACTTACACCTGTGAGTAGTCATTTTGGTTATGTTGTACTTGTCCTCTGAAGTTTACAGAGCTCGTAATTGCCTATAACGTACAATACCACGCGGCACCAGTGCGTTATTCGTGGTTTAAAAATTAAATTAACGCTAACACATTCATTTATTCCTAATGTGGTAGACATTAGGATCCCCTGCGTCGTGCGTTATATGAAAATACAACTAACAAGTCCCTAATACCCTTGACCCGAGAACAAACATCTGTCATAATATTTGCCCGGACCGGGAATCGCATCCGGTGCCCTAGCTTTACAGGAAGGGTCATTACCAAGTAAACCACGACGTCATCAGAATAATTACTATATTGTATATTAATATAACTTTGGTATTCGCTAAGAAATTAATTCGTAAAATGAAGGATGGTTACTGAGATGTTGTCGAAAAAATATCATCACAAATGTTTGGATATTAAAAAGAAGTTTTAAAAAAATCAATTAACATTCGTTTTCAAGGTCTTTATCATATTTCCATCACAAAACATTAGTTATTTTTTTGTTCTATAATATACATAATAAATGTTATTATTGATATGACACAGCAAACAATTCCAAGATGATTGATGAAGACTTATTAACATGTCAACCGATATAGAACTGTAACGACGCTCAGATAAATATTACGAACATAATGACCAATGTAAAGAATAATTCAGCGTCTATAAATAAATATCAACCTATACCACGTATTCATATTGATTACGAATAACCAAATAACGGCGAGTAAACAAAGTCACTTAATAAGTAAACCAAGACGAATACATGTATGAATAATATAATATTATCGTAGTAATAGGAATGATGTAACAGTGA
Source organism: Calpodes ethlius (assembly GCA_018251375.1). Taxonomy (NCBI): domain Eukaryota; kingdom Metazoa; phylum Arthropoda; class Insecta; order Lepidoptera; family Hesperiidae; genus Calpodes; species Calpodes ethlius. The sequence continues at coordinate 17,921 of DWPA01000417.1, forward strand.
AATGATTAGTGATAATAATTACGACAAATAAAGTAATTACTGTGGACCTCAAATGAATAGTTAATATAATATAAAGGGAAATCTCCCGCGAGGCATGGTTGAAGAGCGGCCGATTTCCGCTTGATTTTTGTTCGGAACTTGCTGTTGCAAGCGGAGTACAAAACTCCAATAGCGTGATTCTGGTCGGGCGTGACGTCAGAAAGATCTGTAGAACGCTGTGTGACGCTGCCACAAAATTTCTAGTTCAAAATGGAACCTTTACCTTCTTAGTATTAATGGTATGCGAAAATAGAATTTTTATAAGTTAGTGCGCACAACATCATAGACTACATCGCCACTTACCATCAGGTGGGATAGTAGTCAAGCACTGACTTATATTATGTAAAAAAAGTAGGTTCTATTAGCAAGTATAACAATAATTCACTTCTTAATAATAAGTTAAACTTGTACATAGAGCCACAATAAAATTATGAGACAATTGTCATGAGCCAATAATGAATTCGGGTTCCCCAAAGAACAAATCTGAATTCTAAGTCCCGAGTTAAGTGCAAATCAAATGGTTAGTTCCTCGGGGCAACATTGGTTTACGAGGTGTGATCCGCTTCGTAGTTTACGGCGCGTCTGCGAAGTTTTAACAACCTCTCGCTTTATGATTGTTCGTAGTTCTGATGATGTTCTGGTTTTATGTACGCGGCTTTTGTTCCGCGAGAGGATCTGTGTTTGAAAAATTAATTAGCGATTTTGGGTTTTCATAGCTTCCGCGAGAGCAGTACAGCTAAAACAACAAGTTGTAGTACTGCTGGGGTAGGTGAGCGTCGAGTCTTCTATCCAATTAGTCATGTTACTATCGTAAAATGTAAAATCGTTATCTTAAATTATTGCGCAAAATCGTCTCATTTTTAATAACGTTACACATCTTAATCTTTTTCAAATTTAATTTATATTTCTCATGTCTTATTATTATTATTCTTACATCTATCAAAACAGCCTCTTTTCAATAAAAAATAAAATTCCTTTAGAATTATAATAATAATATACATACACATTTACATTTGAAATTCATTATATTTATTACTTTGTTAACAATCAAATTAAAAAACAACATTAACGAAGTAGGTAAAGTAAGATATTGTATATCAGAACAGCACTAACGACGTGAACGCTGTTAGAACGGGAATCCTTTGACAAAAAGCCCATTTTCAAGTCGTTTATTAAAACAACTCAACATCGGAATCGTTTAAAACAAAGGATAAACAGATCAATGTAACACAGAGTAAACAATGCCGTTCTTTAACAAGGTATTTACGTCACGATCGACGAAGAAGCAATTTGTGTCGAACGTTTTGCATTCGTCGGTTTTCGTGCCGGTTATCGTCGAAACAGCGCCGCGGTGTTGTCTTTATTTATGACGGAAATCGTAAACTGCTCTGAAATATGTTTTGAGATCGCGTGTACTGGAATCGGCATTCATTTGTCTAAAGTTAAACGTGCTTCAGTTTTCAAGGTATCGTGTTTACTAATGCCCTGCTCCTTTGTTTGTTCGGTCGCTTTCAAAATATATTAAAGTACAAGGCACTTTGCATGTATTAATTACCCAATACCCCTCACTTCACAGGCAGGGTCACTACCAACTGAGCTACGTGGCCAAATTGGGATAAAATAAAAAAATATAAACTTATGGTTTGAACATTCAGGAGTGAGGTTACTAGGTCGTATCGTGTATGTACCTCTAATTTTTAAAATCGTGCGCGTAAAATTACAACTACTTACATTGATGAGGGAGAACATGACCAGAATATCCGTACACTACAGTGTTTGACAAAATGTATTAAATATGTGTATGGAGTCTACTAATCCGCATTTCTTCAGCTCGATGGATTACGGACTATATCCTTCACTTTTAAAAGGAGTCCCGAGCCTAACAGCAGAATAATTATGAGTTATTAATGTCAACATAATCGAAAAATAATCAGCAGTTTCTTCGTATTTTATTATACACTTACAAATGCAAATTGTAGAAAAAGTAGAGCAAAAGTATATGCCTGTTCCAGTTAAAACGTTATAATATCTACTCCGCAATATCTTACGTTTGACCCACATTCCTGGCTTCATTCTTGCTCCAAATAACCCGCGATCTGCACAACTGTGTTACCTTTATTTATCTAACTGGGTTGCGACTGCGAGCTGGTGACGCCGCTTAACCCCAAACCAGCAATAACTTCAATACTATGTACTAATGAAGTCGTTCACAACTGCGACATGTAAAATGTCACCGAGCTTTTCATAGCATACATGTTGCTGTACTCAGATGGTGATAAATAGGTAACGTATATAAAACAAAATTGGTGTCAGTCAACTTCGACTGGTCCTGAAGCGTTATATTTACAATATTAGCTTACTTTTACCTATATTCCATGAAATTATTTGGCATACTATATGTGGCTAGAGAAAATGCCAAACTAGCTTTCTAAAGGCTCTCGGGACTGTGACCGAAAGATGTGAAATAACTTCACAATCGATATTAGAAAATGGAGGTCAACCGGTATGCATACCCTTGCTATCATGTATCATATGATGCTAGATGCTAGATGATGAATAAAAGACCTAACGATATTTTTTCGAACAGAGTCCAAGCAAAAGGGGTTAACTAAGAGTCGCGAAACGCGGAACCTAAATAAAAAAAAATATTATCAAGCACCACTCCTACTAATTTGTCATCTACAAATAAAAGTAAAGGAACATTGCTTTTATTCGTTCATATCTTTTGTTTACTTCACAATTTCCTGTTTACTTTAAATAGGATAAAAATCTAACTTGACCTTCGTTCCACTTTCCTTTTGCAGAATACAAACAGGTTCAACATTTTATCCTCACAAATTAAAACACTTTAGTGTTTTTCTTCTTTTATCTATTCTATAAACTTTTCACTTTGATACATTTTTCATCTTTAATTATTTATACGTTCTTTTTTTGTTTCTTGCTCATTATTCTTCGCCTTTGAGTTGTACATCGCTTCGAGCGTGGAACCCTTTGCGTTTATTTTTGTTTAACGTTAAAAAGTATTGTCAAAACAAATCTGTGATTTTTAATGTTATATTCTTGAATTATTTCATATATTACGCACCGTTTGTGTTAACAGCCACTTCTACTTCCATTTATCATAATTTATCTTTTGCACGCACTTCAAAGAAAGACTAGGTTCTTAATTTGCCGGGCTCATTTTTATAATTATCTGTTCAGCGATTACTCGCAGTTGGCTCCTAATAAATATAGTAAGGATCGGATGATGAGTTCTTGAAATGAAGAGTAGAATTTCTTAAGAATATTTTCTGTTGGTAACATTACTGTTGTATAGCTACACGTTCATCAATGTCCACCTCAGAGTCTGATGTAGTTACTTGGGGACAAGCGTGCAACTTTTCAGGAGATATATTCAATTCCGGGGTATAATTATGGGTTATAAAAATAAAAAGTAGGTAATCTGTAGCTTCATACTTACCAGACACATTTAATTTGAAGGACGAGGCTCATCTCAGTAGTAGGACATAAAAATTAGGCTATTTGACGCAGTTCCGCAAGACCTTAAACAATTTTGTTCCCAAGTGAGTCGAACAGATTGATCACTGAGCATTAATCAGTGTGACCTACATCGGTTGTGTAGCCAGCAGCCAATGTTCAGGGGTGTATTCTCGTAGCTGTGGTTTTGACTTAAAAATATACATTTATCGAACTTTGGCTGGATTAAAACACAGGCTTATTCCTAGGATATATTTTATAATGTTTCATCGAGTATCCTCAGAGAGAGTGTATGATAATGGAACATAAAAATGCGAGAATTACTGGTCCAACTTAAAACTGTAAATAATTAATAATGCAAGAAATACGGAAAGCAAAACCAATTTTTGAATAAAATTTTTTTCTTCACATGGATCTCCTCTACTGTAAATATGCATATGAAATAATCTTTTTAAACATCCGCATATTGGATCTGTATATTGCAATACGTCAGCTACGTGTGGATTGGCGGATTTCATATATCTTCCAGAAAATGATTGAGAATTATCTGATATGCAGCATTTCTCACCGTATTTTTCTTCAACGCCATCCACACAATTATGTACACGTAAAGCTACTGTCTTGCTGCAGTAAAAATATTCGTTTTAATTTGCATCATTTCTAGGAAGCATACTTAACTTGTTTAAGATCTCCTCAAAGCCGCGTGCCAGAGTCGCAAATCTCTGCAAAATGGCGGCTGGAGCCATTAGTTGTGCTGCTTTGCATAATCGTAACGACACGATCACCAAGTGCTTCAAGAGACTCGTTGTTACGGCTGATAAAATTAGGTTAACGCATCCACCGCCCAAAGAGCTGGTGCTAAAAAATAGTAGATAAATATTCATTGTCTATCCTGACGTCACCGATGACGCATGTTATGAATATGTTAAATACGTAAGTGGAACATTATCAGCTTATGCGTGCGCAACAAGAAATATGAAAACTGATTATAAAGTAACAATAACGATAGGATAAAGTCGTAATATTCGTATTTATGGTGCTTTTGCTTTTAAATGTAATAGTAATAATACATAGATAGAACCTATGGAAAGAATATCTATAATTGCAGAAATTCGCCATTCACTATTTCGCTATAGACAATGATTGGACCGACAATTGATAATGACATGAATTCATGTAACACGGAACAATCCCAAGGCAGAAATGAACCATGAGTTGAACCAGTCGCATGAAAGCCTTGGGATTACCGACGTTTACCGTACTCCTATAATATAATCCAATGTACACGTTAAGGCTGCCTTTGAATCAAATCTAAAGTCAGTGAAGCCGGAATTGATCACTGAGGTGGAATAGACAATGGGAGGGAGTCATTTGCACTTCGACTTTACCAGAGAATTCATGTTTAACAATAATATTTGTATTGTTATCTAGTTCTGATCAGCTAATTTTATTGTGCTAGTGCAAAAAGCATGTACCTGAGAGATTCGCTATATAAGATGATATAGCCACAATTATATTATAACTGACATATATTTGGTTGTGTTCCACGTAATCAACCTTTAGAAAGAGAAGATATTGCTCGTTGGTATATCCACCGTTCGTATAATTATATAAATATTATAAATATTTACTTTAAAATGTTTTTTATCCTAACAATTGAAGCGATCTAACATCTCTATATAAAACAATGAGAACTTTGAGAAAAAAAAAAACTATCACTTATGTCCTTATTTAATTGTTATGAGAATGGCTGGGGACAGTTTGATGCATAAGCCACACAGTACTTCTATAAATGAAAGTGTTTATTCGATAGAACATAGGTCGTGTTGTGTCGCACTGTATTACTCGTCACTAGGAACGCGGTCAGGAGATTGATGACCGTTAGTAGAAAAAAATCATAACATTTTTGTACACCATGTTAAAAATGTTACAGCTTTGGTCTTGTTTCTTATTCTTGGTATAGAAACCTCACCAACAAAATTAATTTAACGATTTGCTGGCATATTGTTCTTGGTTACAAAATATCAATGAAATAGCATTTATCTTACGGCCGCGGGTTTTCTGAGTAACCCACATGTCATATAGTTCGGATGATAAGTGGAAAACACCCTTAAGTGTTTGGTTTTTTATTCTTATTTAGTTATTTTTATATTCGGTAGACTCAAATAAACATGACAAAAACTTTTGAGTTATGTTGTGAACACTTCATATTTGAGACATAACGATAACCATATATGTAATATATGCGAGAGCCATGCCATACAATAGCATGCATTAACATAGAAGCTCTCGAATTGTCTACGACCATAATCCTTTCACGATACAAATCGCTGCTTTTAGTCAAATCGTGTGCGGTTAACACTCAATTCTTAGTGAGAGCGAGTTGGATATATAGGAAGCTATCGAGATGGAGCGAGATAGCATCCTTATCGAAATTCTTCAGCTCAGGAACATTTACTTTGAGAACGCTTGTGTATTTATTTTGTTCTGCCTGTTCAGTCGAAGGGCGCACGTGGGTTGGCCATTCGGAACCTTAATCCGAAGCCTCAAAGCTTACAATTGTGCCGTCGTTGGAAATGATAGAATTATTGCTATCAGTCTTCCATTCCATGATAGAATTCTCTGCAGGAAATATTTCCGAGTATTTTCAAGTATTACGTTGAAGTAGTTCGTTACGAGGTATACCCAATCCATTTATTTTATAAATTTATCTTTCATGGATAAAATTTTAAAATATATTGTTAGCGTACAACAATGTCAAGAACCGAGAACAAATCATGATTGTACGCGAAATTTATGAAGTGAGCATTTTCTATAGTTATCTTTTAGAAATCATAAATTAAACCGAAATTATATTCTAAACTGACCGTATACACTGCTATTTTTGAAGGAACTTAATTGGTTTTTTTGACTTTCATTGATGAACATCATTAAGTATTATGAGCCTACGAGATTTTTGAGGTTGTATGTATCCTGGAGTAAGAGTCAACCACGCTTGCCCGTGTTGCACCGTTGCTCCTTTTACACGATTTGCTAAATACTAACGTTGTTCTAACGTTCACTAGGTATAAACTCATCAGTTTCAAATAGGGGGGATCTGCGCCTTCTCTAGAGAGCTCTCATATATGTTAAAGTTGAAAATGTGAAGTTAATTTCCACACTGATTTTGGCACATTTTCCTGCAGTTTGTACTTGTTTGTAAGAAGCACTTGCACACCAACAATTATAGTCTTCAGCACTAGTTTTAACTACGTAGTGTAAAAATGTAAAAGCTTCCATTCATTTGCACATTTTGACATTAATTTATTATGTAAATAACTGACTAGCAAATAAATTAACCACCTGATGGTCAACTTTACTCTTGGTAACAGTAACATCAAAGGTATGCGTTGCCAGCCAAAAGAAAAGAGAGAATGAAGAGAGAATTGGCTCTCAAGCGACAGGCTGGAGCACGATGAAGTGCTTAATTGGCGGTTGACTCACACATGAGAGAGGTGGAGCTAAGTAGGTTTCACTAACATAATCCTATTATAATACTAGCTGTTATATTATAATGTTGATTCATTACTATAATGTTGATAATATATTAATTGATAATGTAATCCTTACACTCATACTCAGCAACAGGATAGGCCAACTCTTCCCTTATAAAGTTCTGGTTTTGATCCGAGTTGTTTGGCGTAAATGAAACATATATGCACAGTGAATGTTTAAATTAGAATAAGATTTGTACCCGTTTGCAGGTCCTTCCTGCTGATAGATTGAAGCACATATCTATCTATTTTTCAACCTGCGAAGGTCCGCTGCTGAACGTAGGTCTCCCCTAATTTGTGCTATTTAGACTTTGACTCACTTCAGGTCGTCAGTCCATCTGGTTGCGGGGCGAATTATCCTCCTTTTATTGAGACGTTGACGCCATTGTAAAACCTTTCTTCCCTAACACATAATATGTATTTATTTGAAAAATAAATGTTTATGTTTATCAGGTCGTCAGGGTAAGTATCGTCTAACATTTCTTATTTATATTACACGCGACATAAAATATGTATTGAGATTTGAGTATGTGAGTTTTTACTATTATATTTAACTAACTATTCTATTTAACTTATATAGGTACTATATGAGAA
>DWPA01000418.1:0-25544 GCA_018251375.1 Calpodes ethlius
TAAATATTTGTTCTCGGGTCATGGGTGTTAGTGACGTGTTATTTGTGTTGTCCATGCCACCCGCAACACAGGGAATCTTACTGCGAGGGTATGAGTGTGGTTAGCGTTCATTTTTTATTATAAAGTAACCAGTTAATATATATATGCTAAAATAACAGTAATTCTGAATGATTATGCAACCCGACCTTAACAAAAACATCTGCGAGAGACAGTTGAGTTACAAGACATTTAAGCGGAGGCTTCCATACCCCGACTAGCTATATAGTTTTCTTATTCAGTTGCAAACATAAACTTAAGTGCTTCATAAACAAAACTTGTATGCAATTTTTATGTGTATATGTCGTCATCATCATCACAACCCATAACTGTCCCACTGTTGAGTTCGGATCTCCTCGCTGGCGAAATGTAGATTGGTAGACTTCATACACCTTCGACATTCTGGAGAATTCTCAGGTATGCAGGTTTCCTCACGATGTTTGTTCACCAAAGCAAGTAATAATTAACTTGTAATACGCACATAACTTTTTGAAAATTAGAGGTGCGTGCAGGATTCGAACTCACGTCCTCACATTCGGGAGATCAAAGTTCGAACCACTAAGCTATCACTGCTATATGTGTGTGTATGTATCGTATTTTTGTATGTAAATCATTATAGTTGTTTTAGGCTCACGTCATATGTCAAACGTATTTAGCAATTTCTGATGCGATCATTACTTGACATGGTGACCGATAGTGCTGTTCGTCTTTGCTGCGATTGACTTTATCGTTAGATAGCTGTCGTTAAACTTTGTTAATACTTAGTGACTAGCCGTAAGCATCATTTATTTTTTCTTAGTCCAGTTATGGATGGTCTTAGGATACATGGCCAGGTAATGGACTAGTAGTATCTCTCTACGCTAGGTCATATTATTAAAACATCTTATATATATGGAAGATGTTGTTCAATAAGAATTATTACGTTCAATAAGAGATAAATAGCGGAGGCGAAGTTTTTTATATGAGTTCCATTAGTTTATCGCCGGGTTAATACACTGGAATAGGAAATGTATCGCGTGGAGTTCCATTGAGAACGAAGGTAGTACACCGCTGGGATTTACTGAATATCTGATTCCACGCCACTTCTGGGAGCGGATAAAAGATAGCATTGCGCATAGAGGAAAATATTATTCGTAACTGCCAGGAAATATTAGATTTACGATCAATAAGATATCTGGTTCGTATCCATTATCACTGCGGTTCGCAGCTTACTAATACCTTATACGGGTTGCCATGTGGGCTGGGGTGTGATTATAATAAGGCTCAACGATGGATATCTATATTTATTAATAGAATATACTCATGAACGGTACTCGTACGTGTTCCGTTTGCATAGCGACGTGAGGCGTGGCAAGGACGCCCGGGCGGCCGCAGTCCGCTCTATCGCTGTACCGCGCTGTACCGCGCTGTACCTCGACAACCGCCGCCGCGCCGGCGAGCGCTGTACTTGTCGCAGTTCACGTGAAATTTTGATACGTGCAGCCTTATAACGCCTAGATTAGTTTCTAAATATCACGTTGGCTTAAAATTAAACATAAAAATATATACATGTATCGTAATAATGTGTACTTACGATCGCTGACTCCCACACATGTTTGATAATGTATTTTAAAATGGTCACACATTACATACGATTATTGATGTTATAAGAGTTAGTTTTGTAAGTTATTAGAGAGAGCTAGCAACTACTCGTGGCTAAAATTTTGAAAATGTATGTATAAACAAAATATCCTGAAATTAGTTTAAACAATAGTTATTACAATAACAAAATTATCACCCATATATTCTATATATATATCTCCCATGGCTGGGATCGAGTTTGCTCTCACAGAATGTACACCTCCCATAGTTCACCGTGTTGCCCACATATTGATTCACTATGACTACAATTACCTTTGAGAAAGTTAGGTGAATAAAGATGCGCAGGTTTTGTCATGATATTTTTTTACCAAAGTGGTATTGTAATACTTTACATACTCGATTTTAACAAAATATAAACTCGTTATATGCTTGAACGATCAACAGTCACGTGTATCTACGCACATCACATACTCATTCCAATTTTATAGCCAAATAACTATAAAAGTAATAACATTGGTGAACACTAACAAATACGCTAAAGTAACTAACTAATCAGTTGGCATCATTGTAAAAATATTTTAACCTAGTTACTAGTAACATTTAGATATGACCGACCTCGCCGCTCTCCTACAACATACAAGTTTGTAATATGCGAGCTGCAATGTGTAGCTTTTGGACACTCACGTGGGCCGCGTCGGTATCACGTTACATATATTTTTTTGTGTTACAAACCTAGTTTTAGACAGAGGAAGGTCGGACCTAAACCAGTCTTATTTGTAGACGCTAACTTAAGGTTGGGTATACTCGCTTAAAATGGTTTTGACGTAGTAAAAGTTCCTCGACTTGTGTTGCAGTTTGAAGTTAAAATTGCTCGGATTTCCTTAGTTTGTTGGAGCCTTTGGGAGTTTAATGGTCTTCGATATACGGATCTATTAACTGTTCATTGCTTCGTAACGAAGTAGCGTGGTATAGGATGTTTTTATTTAATTTACTTCGTACATTTGTTTCAGCAAAAATTTTGACTTATAATTTTTACAAAAAAATAAGGTCTTAAAATTTAAAGGTTTTTTTTTACTGAATCCTTGTGAATCTTTGCATATACCTACATTGATCTTCCATGACAATACATAGTTTAGCTTAACTACGACAATTTGATGACAGAATTATGAAGGTGATATTGGAATTCATCAACTGCTAGTACCTACAAAAATTCCAAGTTTAGGCTTGCTTGGTTTTGAATAGTCTTATTCAAACTTTTCCATATTGTACCGACGAGACGGTAGAAAGGTCACGTCTTTCCGAAATCTAAGCGATTCTAAACTATCTGTGAGTCGATGGCGTAACGAGTTGGCCGTGTTTGGATTCAGTCAAAAGTTGACCAACTGAGGTAGCCGTGGCTCCAGCCTGAGGATAGAAGCAGTACTCTATAGGATGGGCTTGTGTTTATTGATAAGTAGCCCATGTTCTGGTGTGAAATAATGGTTTGCTCTGTCGAGCATGTCCAGTGTCTTAGAAGATAGGACGTTTTTACTTCTAAGTGATCTTTAAACTAAACTTCTTTCTTGATGTCGATACAATTGAATTACCATCCAGGCATTCTAGTCAATCATTAACTTTCAACACTTGTAAAAGAATATTTAATATAGACAGAGGTCTAGTGGTTTCAATATCTGGTCCTTCGATGCCCTTAGTATGAATACAGGCGCTTATAATTTGTCGTAATTATATGCTTGTTAGAGTTAAATGCCACTTGCTACGATGAAGGAGCGCTTTCGTGCCTCGGTAAGTATGTTTAGCTGTTATTTTAGATCGTATACGTGTATTCTGGGTTGGAATCTACTAATCTAATTTATTATGATTCCTCCAATCTTTAAGATCAGCTGTGAAAAATACTGATATCTTTTATGGGATAAGGAAAGCAAACTCTGCCGTCTCTCCTGACGTCCATGGACACCTGTGGTAAACTTCAAATAGGATAGTAGGAGGCACGTAGGCACCCTTCAAACCGAAAGCCAACTGCTATTAGACAAATATTACACGGCAAAAATAGACGAGTCGGTGGTACCTCCTCAGGCGAATCAAATATCCCCATATTTGCACCTAGCACCTAAAGTAACCAGTAACCCGGTAGTACTTCACTAAATCACACATGGTTCTGTAACTAGCATTAATGAACTGGATAAAATCATTGTAATTGATATAATAATTTCTTTAATTCCGTTTGCATATCCTTCGTCGGCAATTAATTAATCAACACTTCAATACCGAGGTCACTAAAGTTCTCTATAGCTCCGCGGACCGGTAGCACTTTCTATACCTCCGTGGACGGTGGCGCCATCGCTTGTAATTACAGGTGCCTTTCAAGCCGGAACACAGCCACTCGAGCTAATCCTGAACAATTGTTCCATTAACCACCGCGTTCACTGCCGACGATGAACCATTAAGATATAATATAACCCTTTCTCATGAAATAAGATGACAAATGAGCTGGTAAGTAATTTGTAAGTCAGTGATAAAAAACGTTGAATCTAGAATGAACTAATACAATATATTAGTACACGACTTTCATGGGGATTAAAGCTTGCTGTACCCAGTGACTTACAGAAAGAAAAACAGAAAACTTCAGATCGAATTTGCATGCACCTTATATCGTGTATCTCATTGAGTTGTGAGCGAAAGATTATGAATGCGTTCATAAGGAGCCATTCACGAATATATAAAGGACAATTGTTAGTTGTCGGATCTTTGGTTCTATGCTGCCTTATTTATATATTTTCATATTGTCCGCATTTTAAAGAATCCTCGTTAAAGAATGTAAGCATGAGTGTTAATTTATGTCTTAGCATTTACAGTACATAAAGATACTGCGATTTTGAGAAGAGATGTAACAATAGTAACAATTGCTCTTTAATTTACATGTCTGCAACTTATAACCTTTGTATCGCAGGACATAGATCATCATATCGAAGCATCAAGAATTCAACTATGTACTCAATGTTAATCTAATACTTTTAACATCAGTTTTCTTTACACATAATTGTCTTTCAAATCCAATTTGACAATTTGATTAAGGACTTGAGAAACCAAAGCAGGTTTCTTCTGAGAGTTCTTCGTGAAGCGTTTAGCGATGTGTGAATTCTGCCAACTTAAATGTGCAAATAATCAATGTGCTCGCGAATCGTAACCAGCCAACGTTGAAACCGGTCCCTTAGGAAAATAGATTGGAACTTTCTGTAGTGCGCTCGCCTCTCCAGCCGGAACAATCGCCACTTTGAAATGACAATTAGCAGTCATTATGATAAAGGGGTTGATAAGTACATTATATCGGTGAGGCAGGTCAATACATAACGGTCTATTTATCTATCTGATGCGAGTAGATACAGAGAAATATGACGAAGAGTGGATAGGAAAAAAATATAAAATAAAACTGAACGCATTTTACAATTTTCCTTCCTTTTTACTTCTTTCACAACGCATCGGTGATGTTTTTGGTGTTGTTCATGTTCATGGGCGACGGTAGCTACTTACCATCAAGTGGAACAATCAACTTATTTCTTAAGCTATTTACATAAAAGAAGAAGACAAGGATTATGTTCCTTGAAGCGAAAAGAGACCGGATATTAGCAGGTAAGACAAAAGAACGAGCGAAATAGGCACCTACTTCAACTTCAATGAACCAACAGCGCCGTGATAACCTCAAACGAACTAAATTCTGAAGAAACTAATCTCGCTCTTGGGCAATGGAAAATGGTAGGCATTTTTATGCGTGTTTCAGATAAGGGTTGTTACTAGCGCGACTGTGGACGTGACAATACAATGTCATGTCGGCATGTCGGTTAGTATGTGGGCCGCGATGTGATAACTGTGACCATAGAGTGCGCAAGGATTAGAAACGATACCTTTCACAGATACGACACGTCGACCATTCTGTTATTATGAAGACGTAAACAATATCAAGGTCACATTCTACGTCTATACTATACATGTGTCATTTAGTGATCCTAAAATATTTTTTAAAAGGTGTAATAAACTAGTTATGTCGTTAAAGTCGTAATTTTAACTAAGTCTTAATTGAAAAATATTTATAAGTTATGATAATAAAATTGTTATTATTTTACTTATGTCAAGACGTATTTAATGAGGGAGTGAGTTTATTTGTATGAATTTTATCAGATAAAATGTACAGAGGCCATCAAGAATGTTTTAGTGAACCTAAACTCGATGGGTTTACACAAGTAAATTTTACTAAATATGCCTATTAAGGCATTCCGGGTGTCCCCCTTTTATCTTCGAAGTGGATCACTAGACCAAATTAGAGCTATCTAATCTACACATACCGTCAGATATCACAATGATATGACAATTACATGTCCTTTTATTATATGATTAGTTACAAATCAAATAGATGTTGTAACAATTATTTTATGTAAATATTGTTGCCACACAACTGAGGAAAATATTGTCATGTGTGTTTTATTATATAATGCCTAAAATTTTTAACTTTAATTATATTAATTATTATTGATCATAAGTCGTGTAAATTCCCGTTTCAATAAGTTTTCGCTAGGGGCGCTGTTAAAAAATTGCGTAAATAGATACGAACGAGATGATGATAAAAACGTGTTGAAGATATTTCTATGTATTCTACCTTTAGTAGTCGTGACATGCCGGGGATTCCCCGCGGTGTTTGAATGGTAATTGCTTATTTACAGATAAGAGTAGCATGTCATACTGATACCGTATCTGCAACCGCTTCTAGACTCGTTATTGAGTTATGTCTTACCTGAAAACAAAACAAAAAGAATTAGAGATTTTATATTATTTCAATATTTTTTATACACACATGATTCGATGGGAAATCAGATGGTGTTAAACAACAACAACCAGTGTTAAATTAGAACGAAATCAGTTCTGTTTTATACTTGAAATGTCTTCCAGAAGTCTCGCGAGTGGAGGGTGGAATATAAATACGAAAACGTGTATTTGTTTATTTAAATTGAATTCAAAATAATGGTACAATTGAATTTAAATTGAATCCAAAATAATGGCGGACTTAATGTAAAACAGCATTCTCAAACAGTCAACCTTCAGGATGTGCAGAGAAAGGTTAAATGCTGTACAGTTTCAACGGAATAATATATTTTTTTTTAATTTGGAAAGGTCAAGGAGATCTATATCCATACAGAGATATGGAATGTAAAAATATGAACAGAGATAAAGATATAAATAGACAGAGTGGGTAATGCTAATAACGAACTGTTTTTTTAATAAATATTTCCTCATTTCATTCCGTATGGGGCTCACTTATACAGAATAGCACCACTCCTATTTATTCCTGGGATGTCGTAAAAGGCCACTAATAGGATATTCCACGAGATGGGCAGCAGCGTCGCCTTGGGAACTTATGAACACCTATTGCGGTCCAACACGCATTAGTCAAGCGTGGTGACTACTCGGCTAAAACCCCTCCATGACAGCCAAGACCACGCCCCAGCTCCCCGTCCCCGGAATTTTAAGTGGCGAAAATTAAGGGAGGCTATGTACAGCAGTAGAATTTCAAAGGGTGTTAGGTCAATAAATACTTCGTATAAAGATTGTGCAGAAAAAAGTATATTCTAAATTTAAATAATAATTTGTTTAATAGTGATGTAATTAATTTAGTGGTAATGTAATTATTTTTTCAAACACATTAAACCTCTGCACGTCATACGACTCCAAAATCGACAAGATGTCCCTAAGGATCCGGACGGCGTAAGGACTCCCGGCATCCACCCTCGGCGTCCGATAACTCGATATTGCGGCTACTAAATTGATTTATTGCCATTTATTTTTGACATAAATTATGTTATTTTTACATGTAAGTACATCACTTTATATATTATAACAAGCCGAAAGTTTGACATAAGCTGATTCAATTAATTAACAAAAAAAATTTTTTGGATGGATGAGTCAATAGTGACTAAAGTAATCTACTGAATTTTACGCAATCAATTGTCCTCTTAAAACTCTGAAATATATTTGGAATGTTACAGAGAATATGCATTTCTGTAGGAAGAAAATATGCCTCAATTGTCAAGTATAGTTACCCCTGCACTCTACTTCAGGTAACTAGAATCTTCGTCGTAAAATATTATAGAAATAGCTATATTATTTGCCGTATACAGCTAAACAAATAAATTTGTAATCTATATCGTGAGCGAAATTTTTTAGTTAATAACAATTGGGAAAAAAGTTTCTTTTAATAATAACATGGTCCTAACCTATTTATTTTTATAGTAACATGGTGTTACTTTTACTGTGGTGAAAATCTAAAAATAGACGTATCATATCTCATATGTCACGGGTTAAGTGTCACGAGACCCCACTGGGTGCGTCGCCCGGAAAGATTACAAATATTGAACTTCAATTTCAAAATCCATTGCGCAATTTCGATCAAAGTGCTTACATAGTGATGAACGAATGGGTCGTTCGTATGAACAATTTATAATACACGTTCGAGGTTTGCGGTTAATTTTATTTCAGTTTGAATTAATTGTGTAAATTAAGCAATTTAAAGTGCCTTAAAACGTAAAGTAGCTTAGAATATGCAGATAAAAATATTTTTCAGTTCTTAGAAATGTATACATGAAGATTAAATTTCAGTTTAGAAAACTCGAGAAAAAAATCGATCTTAATTCAAACAAGTCAAATAGAAGATTTAAATTAAGAAATACATATCATTCATAAGATTGAATACTTTTTATAGCTATCCTCTTACTATTTCATCACACCCTGTATACCATCTAAGTACGTTTTAGGGAAAAACAAACAAGGCAAACCTCGATCGGGTTGCGTCCTTTAATTTCATAGGTCCTAAGGTCATCCTGCATCTCCATCATCAAACCAGTTCTGTGGCACCATTATATTCAAAATGTCAGCTTAACCGGATACTAGCAAGCGGGTCAAATTTAACTTACAAATGACCGGACAGAAGAAAATTAATAAAAGCTTTTAATAAATATGACGTGAAATCTGAAGTAACTTTGAAATTCCTTTAAAATTCCTCATGTAAATTGAATGTCATCTTAGAATTCTCGTGCAATTCTTATTTCAATGGCATGCTTTTCTAGTCTTTATTTGAAACGACGAAATAGCTAGCAAGCCATCTGAGAGTAAGTGATGTAAATCACTTATAAGCGACTCAGGGGACTCTTCCTTTCTTTTTTGTTTCCTACGGTGTTGCTAATGTCCAAAGACTACAGTCGTCACTTAAATTCAGATAGATTGCCAGTTCCCTCGTCGGCTATTTATATAAATAAATCGTCAATACGATGCCAGCCTTTTTTACATCCTTCTCGAAGGTTCTCACGTCATATTTAGAAATACCTCAGAAAAAGCAAATTCCCTAACAGAAATTGGTAATATCGCAATAGCAATTAAAATTTATTTCGATATAGATAGATACGATTTTATTTCGATACCTACACATAAACCTGTCATAGATTGGTCATTGACATCAATGCTGGACCAACGTGGTGCACATGCACTAATCAAGATAAATAAAATTTAGAACTTCGTTGATGAAGTCTAGCTTAAGATTAACGCGTTAATTAAGGAGCATTTGGCCGCAGCCGTTAACACTAACGTTAACGCATAGGAGCATTAATTAGGTAGCTGGGTCACTGAGTAGTGCCATAATGACATTACTTGTTGGTTCGTAATAGGTAATATTACGCAGGCTACCCACGTGCTCTCATTTTGCCCACGTCAGCCCGCGGCGCGTTCACGGTTCGCTCAGCGTCAAAGAGATGCAAATTGGCCGCCATAACATGTGCGGTGCTTCAGTGTGTTAGGATATGAATATGTTAAATAATTGGTACCGATTCAAACTTTTATCATAATTAGACTGCACAGTGTAATAATAAATCATTTTAGGCAGGTAGACTGTTTAACAATGATGGGTACAAATGAGTGGATTCCTAAATGGTGACCATAATAGTTTTTAAACTTTTTGAATTTAGAAGCACGTTTTTAGTTTTCTAAACTTCTAAATTATTATTGGTTTGACATGTAAATTTCATTGCATCAATAATGTCCATTCCTTTTAAATATTACACGACGTAGTATTAACACTAACATAGGTATAAGACGATATGACCCTCCACCAGAAAGTGGTAGAATAAGATCACATAATTTTTGAAATTTATTTGACACTGACTTTGTACATGCAAAAAAAAAAAGATTTGATTTGATTTTAACAGTGTGAATTTATTACTTTGAAAAAATATTTATTATTTCTCCAACAGAATACAAAATTTTATGTCTCTAGGCTCACTGCCTGTGAATAGTCTATCAATCAGCGTTTACCGTTTCATATTTAAATACTTCTGGATGGGAGAATGCTCAAAATCTTTGCTAAATCGTTTTGTTTCAAACACAAAACCTTGTAAACCCAAGTGGTAATAATCAAGATTATCCAAACAATATCTCCCAATTCAATTAAACTAAGTTCTTGTTATAATTTGACAAGTTTCTGTTCACAATAAATAAAGCCGTAGACATTGAAGTCTTCAGCCGTTGTCTATAGTGTAATTAAATATGTATTTCCTCCGTCTGAAGACACTAAGGGCGTGGGGTTGAAAGCTGAAGGTAAGAATTTCTCCGTGAATTATTCAGTAAATTCTCTAACGTCACAATCGTTTTTCATTTCATTTATTATTCATGACTAGTTCCCTTGTAGACGTCCTTTGTAATTATTTGGTGATGTTTCGCACAAGTCATACTTCTTAAGACGGAAAGTTACTTCATTGAAATAGTTGCCCTGGTTTCTATAGTACTCACAATCGATACTATGAGGTCTTCCAGTGAAGTAGAAAGAAAGGATACATTGTTTGTATTGCCATCTTTGTCTTTGGCATTGCTCAACAAATTAGTGCGAAGGAGATGGAAATTTTCCCCGGTATTAATCCTTTTGTGATTTAAGCTATCCCTAAAGTCTTTTAAGAAATGCTAATTAAGATAGAGCCTACGTATTTCCTCCGCGTGAGCGAAAGTCTATCGCTATGAGACCTTTACGATCCTCGAAATGATATTTGTGAGTAACATCTATTCTTCAATCTGTTTTTTCGGGAACTCAGTCTGCGTAGGTTGAGCATCCCCCGAAACATTATTAATTTGTGACAACTGTCCGCCACAGTTCGTAACTATCCGTTTTTGAAAGGTCAATTAAAAGAGGATTTACTGATAAAAAAAAATGTTTATGTTAAGAAAAATATAGGACAATAAAATATAAAAAAGATCAATGTTTTTTACGCATTTCTTAAAATTTGAGACAACTATTCGATTTTTATTCTATTTTACTTTTTGGCTTCCACGTTGGAACCGGTCAGCACCGTATCATATAGCACGAATTTTTCCTCGCAATTGAGAAAGCTTAGAACATTCTACAGAGCGCTACTACTTAATGGATTGGTTCTTACGATGTACCCCGATAACTGGAATTTAACCCAGATATTTTTGTATGAATTGTGAAGCATAATGGTAACTATACCGGACCGTCATTCGAAACTTCCGAGATTCGATTCCCAGCTAGGCAGAATTTTGAATGATAAGTTTTTTTTCTGTTATCCGTCTGAGTGTGTGTTTTAATATCATTATCCGCTATCCATGGCATTCTTGACAAGGGTGGGGTAATGAGTGTGTAAAATTAAAAAGTTATGATAAATAACATACAACGATGAGAAATTTTATGCGATTGTAACCAACTCCATGCACCGATCCACCCTAGTGTTGACGAAAGTATCGTCATAGATCAATGGACTATCTCTATATGACAACCCATCTGAAGGTAAGTGACTACCAGCGCTCAACGTCATCTACTGTACTTTGTCAGCCAATAAATATGAAAAGAAGAAATAAAATATACCTAATTTTTCACGGATTGACAACAAACCCGTTTCTCCTAGCTCTGGACGATCATTAACAATCAACACAAAGTATACAGTTCTAAGTTAATGACTACTGAAAGGTCCTAATTCAAGGCCAACTCAATATCTAATCATCATTACAACCAAAACAAACAAATAAATAATCTCGGACAAAATACACTTAGATTTGTATAAATGTACTATAATATTCAAATCCTCATTCAATATTCAAGGTGCAGGTAAGCAATCAGTATCCTCGATTTAACGGTAATCATTCAGTTATTTTGACATTTAGCCTGTATGCTAAAGGTGAGGCGAGACATCCTATACGTTTTGTGCACGGACAACAATTTGATCAAATTAAGGCGGGGCTTCGGCGGTTAGTGAGCGGAACCGAATACACGAACGATACCGAACTATATACCTTATTGACGTATTTGTTTGTTGCAGAACTTAATGCCAATATCTAACTAGAATTTGCTAGTACATGATATCTGAGTACATAAAGCTTTTTGTATGGGATAAGGATAGCATACGAGCTTGCATTGTCACCATCCCTAGCCATGTATATCTGTGACAAACCTTGAATAGGACTGATGGAGGAACTCTAGATAGCCCTTACGAAGAATAATACATTTTTTATACTGATATTCTAACAGAATTTACTTACTGACTACAGTTACTCCTACAGTCCTATTCGAAATTTGTCAGGAGGCCACGATCAGCAGGGGATGGTGGCAATAAAATTATAACACGATTATTTCGTGTCGAACTACATCATAGTCATTATTGAAAATAAAAGGATGCATCCTTTTCCCTTCCTTTACCTACCTTTCCCTACCATTGTGCCACCTTTCTAAGATGAAAACTTTTTGCATATATGAAAAAAAAACATTTTTTATAATCACCGGTGTACGTGTCGGTGATCGTTAGTACATGATAATATTATACAGGCATATATTTTTTATGTTTCAGTTTAGGCCAACATGATATTAACAATCTAATCGTCTAGGTATCATAAGTCTATGTTTAAACATTGATAAATAACTCAATAATGCAGCTTTACTTACATTGTAATAAACAAGTGTTTATTACTTAATAAGAGGCGTTGATAACAAGTGTTACTAGCCTACCTACACTTAATATGCATGCACTACATATGCAAAGTAGGGTCGGAAAAAAAATCGTAAATCACATCCTTGCGAACCGCACCGGAGCCCGCAATCAGTGACGCCACCCTATTTGACTATTGGGTCGCTATTACCATGTGTAGTTTTCCGACAAACGAATCAACATAAACATAAGCTTTACGCATCGTTTGTACTGAGTGTCTTAATCGATGAATGTAATAGATATATTGCAACGTTTGCTTCTCGGAATGATTATATCTATGGCCGATACTTTGCCAGAATTCGTTAAGATTGCAGCTTGGTACATGCGATATGAAAAGTGCTTCGACCTTAAATGAAACTACGGTAACAACGCGAAAATATGTTTATGGAAAAATATGTAGAACCCATTAAACTGTAAAACTTTATAGATGGTGATATAATTAATATCAATAACGAATATTTAATAATTTCAAAATAAAGTGAGTTTACAATGGACAATATTCTCAATACCTTTACAAAATAATTATAATTGAAATCATACATAACCTTATTATTTAACCGCTTGGTATTGTTTAAAATTAAGTTATCTTAACTTGTAAGTGAATCTAATTTGATTTTTACTGCTGTTAGTAATTTAATTGATAATAGCACAGTGCTGCCATCTATGAAGCTGAAATGGAACTGGAATCAAACCAAGTGAGATATTCTACGGAGAGCTTTCCTAATCGTATCATGAATTAGGGCGTTACACTGTCAGATTGATTACAAATTAAATAATATAGCGATATATTAATTGTATTACAGATTAAATAATTTACAGATATATTGTAATATTAAACCTTATGGATAATATTGATTTTACTTTGAAGTAAATTATCTCAAAACTTAGCACATATAAAGTTGGACGAAATTTCTTCAAGTAGTTACTGAAGCGTAAAATCTAGGTATATGGATGACGTGAGAAGTTACATTTCTTCAGTTACAAGTTTAAAGTGGACTTCTTATAGTTCTGGTTCTATCCTATATTAAAGACTAATCCTGTGCCCTGCAGTACCCAAATAATGGGTTATGGCCAAGTAACAAGGAGGTGGAAATCACCGCCTCCTTAAGTGATGTAGTTACCTCACTAGCTGTTGGATAATTGATCAATTTCAAATGCAAATACGAATTTTAACACGTTGATGCAACTTAATTGAAAAATAAGAAACAAAGTGATGCATTATGTATACAGAATAGATTTGTAATTAGCAATTCAATTGGTCCTAATTACGGATAATTAAATCGCTGCTGTTTTTGTTGTATACAGCCCTAAGTGTTGCCCTTTGCTGTATTTTCGCAATAAATGGTAATGTATTATGATCTTACTTTGTTTGGAGGGAAACAAGTTTTAGTAAACTATATTAAGATGTATTTTTATTGATTGTAAGAGTGTTTTTTTTTGTTGATTGAAGGGAAATACTTTGCTCGTCTAAAGGTGATAAGGGATTACTGCAAATAAGACAAAACTCCGTATTCATAAACAATACTGTGAGGTTTTATTGTTAAATAGATCGAGAGGATCGATTGTTTATGTTCCATCTACATCACCCTAGTTTCTTGAACGATGCCAAAGACAAAAATAATAAGAACATTCAATAGTTTTTCCCTATTTCACTGTGATATCTCATAGTGTTGTTTGTGAATACACGTATAATACTAACTTAATAAATATAAGCATCGAGTTTTTAAGGATACCAAATATTAACTTAATGTTTCCCCTTCGCAACGTAATTTTAACTTAACAATACATTAGTAATTTAAACCTTCGATGTAACTACTATGCTAGTAGGTATAGAGGTTTTAGGCTGAAATTGTAGCTAAAAATGAAATTTCAAAATTAATATGTTTTAACAAATTTTTGATATCATTCTTAATTTTCAAAATATAGAGTGCCAAAATTCGGAAAATATATATATTTTTTGCACTATTTGGGCCACAACTTTTGGCTCCTTGCAACTCTCATAAATACGTGTCTTTTAATAATTTTTAATATCATGTCCTCGACCCTCTTCAAGATACAATGGAATCGCAATTTTTCGTTAAAACAGGAGCTTATACTGGAGCGAAAGAAAGGACATTTCCAAAGTCAAAATTAATCTAGTATAACTAACAGTTACGTACACTGATGGCGGTACTTCGATAGGCAGCAAATCCTCCGTCAAATGTTAATAAGCGTAAACTATTGAGCGCATTTCCTCAGCGGATGGAAAGTGACGGCTAGAGCGATTTATTCCTCATGTACTGCTATTTGACAGCCTGTGATTTGTTGAACGTTTAACTGTATGATAGGTGTATTTCAACTTCAACCTGAACAGCTGCAGAATATTCAGTTTGATCGAGTTCCATTTGGAAAGTTATATAATCTAAAGTGTTTTGTATATTTTGGTGCTTAGATACAGCAAATTTTTAAACACCTTTAGACATCTTATAAACTCGTCTTTTTCGGGCAAAGATTCCTTGAATATTTAAAGTATCAAGATGAAATTGTAGATAAGAACCTATCAAATATGTTTAAATACAACGGATCGACAAACTATTCAAGATAATAAAATCCAAAGAACAAGGTTTGAACAAGATTTCTATAAGTCACATTCTTTATGAAACCTTCCGTAATAACAATATCGAGACGCATAGATAGAGGAGAGGTCATTTTCGTAGGTAAAAGGTTAATTGAGATCATATCGAATTCTAAATTAATACCTTTAAAACCTATTAGCCCGAGTTTAAACGATTCGTTATAAGTTTCCAATCTCAACTTTTAGTTAGCCTATCAGTTTTCACATGTGTTGAGGTAATAATAGAAAATAGTCGATTTAGGCATATGTAACGTTTTGTATCCACCAGAGATATGAGGGAGGGAAGCGGCGTACGGGGAAAACTCAACTGGTAAGATTATGTTATTCTCCGAGTCTAGAAGAAAGTAGTATATTATTAGTGTAATGTTTCCTTATGCACCGCGTCTCTCTATTCTACATCTACGGTGGATACGTAGCCTTATTCCGCTTGTCTTCTGCTAGTGGAACAACAGCGACGTAACGCTTCCATAAAATAATATTAAAGCATTTATATTTCAGCAGCTTTTAATACCGGACTTTCTTTTCATAGAACCTACTTTAATTCCCTGAAGCTTTCGTTTGTGTAAAGTACAAGAGTAAAAAGCTTCATAAAGCTCGAAACATTTACTTTTGTTACATGGAAAGACTTGTTATAATAAACTTATACTCAATGAAGTGATGAAAAAGTTACGTAATTATAAAGTCTGTGACCTATGCTAGTAAACGTTCAACGGTGTAAATGAAACTTTATCCGTTAGATTGCCGTAACTAAAACAGAACCTTTATAGTTTATATATCTTCCTTATATTCCGCAAAAAGCTCCGAGCATAGCCTACTGAGCTACTTTTGGACTACAGAGTCGGAGCTTTTTCACAAGTCCAGACTTGTGAACTAGTCGCAAAGTCTGAGCCCACGTATAAGTGATATACGTCATAAGGAGTAAGACGCACTGCTTAAATACTTTACGTCTTAAAATACTGATAAAGCGTACGAAAAGATTAGACGATTCAAGAGACCCAAATTTTCCTTGCCACATAAGAATATACGTTTATAATTTTATTAAACGCGGGTAGCTTAATTTTCATAATTTGAAATATAATTAATAAATAATAACAACATCTTTTAATGGATTTTAAATTCGTTGAAATGACTTATAATCAAAATTGAGATATAATTAATGTAATGATTAGGTAATTAATAGTTAATATGATAATGAAATAAACGTGAGTGAAAGATTTCAGTTTAAATTAAAAATATTAATTTCCAACATTTTGAATAAATCATAAATAAATATTAAATTGAGGCGTAATTAAATAGGTATAAGTATAATTTATGAGCAAACGTTTAAAACATCAATTAAAAACCTATAAAATTATTGCATAATTTTATATTTATCACGTCATTTAAGTATAAAAATTTACTTATGACAATAACATGCAGTGCAATATTAATATTTTTAAATTAATACTCAATTGTATTTGAGTATATAATTAATAATAATTATTTATTTATGACAAAGCCTACCAACATCAATATGTATCCAATGTGTTTGACCTTACAGTTATTATTTCTAAACTTAAAAAAAAACATGAGTTTATTATAGTGACCCTTGGACTTCATCATCACACCCTGGATATTATCTAAGATCAGAGAACGTCTCACAACATATCAAAGAAGCTTAAACTCAGTCGTATTGCGTTTTTTTATTACAGAACTTCTATGGCCACCCTGCTTCTTCATCATCGGACCAACTCTGTAATACCATAAAGCACTACCTCCCAATTTGCATATCGATGGGAAGCCATTTAGTAGCTCAAATACCGAAAAAAAGTTATAAACCCATACCGTGTAAATCAAACAAAAAATACTGCTTCGATTCATCTAGGTCTCATATTTGTACGATGAACAAAAAATACTTATTTAATTTTCTATAACATATTTGTTGTCAGTAGGTAAATAAATGACATTTGGAGGCATTTTTATTTCTATTTATATCTGTAGCAGACTATTCATGAAAATTTTGTTCTTCAAATCAAGTTAATACCGTGGATAGGTCAAAGGATATGATTTTATTTTATTTCATTAAGTGTTCTGACTCTAGTGAAAAGTTATTTTTTATTACTTACGACAAGATTGCTTTCTATTGGTGGATATGTATACAAATTTCAGTCTAATCGAACACAGATAACCACTAAATAAATTATATATTAAATTAAAGATTAATTAAAATAAAATACTAACAATAACATTTAATCCTATTCAGTTTCTTAATATGTTAATAGAATGACAAGTTTGTGAATATCCTAATGTAATTTCTGTCTATATCGTTGTGTGAATTTTATTGCCACAAGGGACCTCCCATATTAGAACTCGGACCTCAGTGACCCGCCGTACCTGGCGAATAATTAAATGTTAATTGTGGGAAAATTTACGGTTCAGTATGGAATTTATTGTGTTCACTAATTTTATGGTTAACATTCCACTACGGTACACGGAGTTTGGGATTTAAATATTTGATGTTGGATATTAGAAAGGGTTTTATATATGTGTCTGTTTATTAATTCATGAAGGGGATGTCTTGTACACCATTTTAGGAGTCTAATGTTTGTTAAGGATAAATTTTGCACGGAGAAGTTGCAATAAGTTAAATTTCATATTATATGATGTGTGTTTCAAATGCATTTATTTTAAAAATAGTACTTTTATAAATGTGAAAGAAAACTTACTGACAGATAGAATTACGGTCAAGTTTTGCTTGTAACAATGTATCACTAGGACAGCTCATTTTCGGACTATTTACATAAAAATAAACATCAAAGTTCCATCCGTTCTATAGCAAAGTGCACTTCACGTGAATGTCCGTTACCTTCATTTACACTACAACGAATATTACTTTCAGATTATCAAACAATCATCACCATCACAACCCAAGACTGTCCCACTGCTGGTCTCGGGTCTCCTCACACAATGTGACCATACATACATACAGACCATAGTTCTCCACGCTGGCCAAGAGCAGCTTAGAAGACTTTACATACCTTCAAGAACATTATGGAGAACTTTCAGGTGTGCAGGTTTCCTCACGTTGTTTTCTTTCACCGAAGCAAGTACTAATTAACTTCTAATACGCACATTACTTTTTGTAAATTAGAGGTGCGTGCTGGATTCGGCTTATTAACTTGTAATACGCACACAACTTTTTAATTTAGAGGGGCCTGCTTGATTCAGACTCGCTTGAACCAACGTTCATACCACTAGACTATCATAGCTTTATCAAATTTTAATCTCTAAATTGCTTACTTACATCGCACCTCACCGACCCCGCAATATTTCCTTGCATGTCGTTCGCCTATTCGACCCAAGCTAGTGTTAAATACTAGAGATGAACGCAAACATAATTACATAGTTTCAGGTTATGGCCTGCGTAAGACCGTCACGGAAAAGCTTAGTGCATAAATTTCCAATACACGGATCGGAATTTCATACATAAATTCTAATACTTGTGATATCGGGGTACAGACGAGCGCAAAGTTTTAACATATACTCGAGACAACTTCTCATTAGGTGGTTTGGGAAAATGCAAAAATACATTTTGGGTGGAATGAATATTAGTGGCTTTACATAATACATCATAACTCGACAATTATTCATTTTGAAAGGGTTATAAAATAAAACATTGATATTAATAAATGTTCTATTATCTTTAATTAAAATTTAAGTTAGTACATTTCTTCTTTATATAAACTTTAATTAGACCAAACTCGCGTTTCAACTTGCTTACAATATTCTTAAAAATGCATACAAAAACTTCACGTTTGTACTACTATTATGATACTACATTATTGTTATGAGAAGTATGAACTGATTACACTCAGAATAAGCTCCAGACGATTGAACTCCTCAAAGGTGACGATCAGAGTTACTGCATATTCTGCACTTATAGCGAGAGTTTAATTTTTTAACTATCAAATCATTTAACGATGATTCATACGAGCTATGATTTCTGGTGCCAATTGTACAGCTTAATTGAACCGCGTTACCTAACTTGCGTAGATTGTGACGAAGAGACCTTTGCTACGAGCGTATTTCACAGACACGTGACGCTATGCAAAATACTTTCACTTAATCGCGGTGTGAGTTTATCTGTATATCTGATATTTGCATACAAATTGGATGTCTCAGGAAACTTATAGAACGTTGAGGATGATTTAGTATGTTCTTAGCGGGATCCAGGGCAAACTTGTTATGCCATGTATTATGCTACTTGCGGATTTTATGATGGCCGACCGGCGACCGGCGTCAGACCTGAGGCTTATTCTTTTTACAACACTGGAAATTAACAACTAAGTTTAAAGGAAAATTCTGTATTATAGTGAAAAGTAATATGTGATCTGTATTTTAAATACTATATATAGAAAAGGGTTTGTTTTCTTGTCGTTCTTTAAGGAGCAACGAAGCGTCATTATGGTATTTTTTGTCTTGATGCTGAATAGAGAAATAATCTAATTTTAGCGCGAGAAATCACCTTGTTTGGGATGATCCCTTATGTTGCGTATTTTCATCTATCCATAATAACGAGATATAGTTTGTGAGTTTGTATAAAGAATGCTACCACTATTACTGAATAACATAAACTTTATTTTTTGATCTTAATTGCAATCGAGCGTAGCCGAATTGGTTGCTAGTATGTACCCCGTAAAATTAAAATTTTAAGGACAGAAAACTTCTTGGAAATGTTAAACTTCAACGAGCTTGAGAGCTGTTGCCCGTTTGATAACTTGGTCTACCGCGATATGAAAGCTTGAAAACCCTTGGTTTCACTAAGTTAGCGACCGATTTCTGTTGCTTTTTACTACAATTTGCACTGCCGGCGTGGGATCATATGTCAAAACTTCGGACTGTTCTATTAAGGGAATACATTCATGTCAAAACACTATTTATCCAAAAATTGTCGTCGTCAATTCACTAACAATGAGCTGATGAGTTATTACATATTAGTGAGGTTAATCATGATTGAATAAAGAAACACCAGATGATTTTTATAAATGATTAAACAAAAGACAACGAAAATAGAATTTTTTGGCCTTTAAACCACACAATCTCTAACGCTTCTAAAAACTGTTACTGCTCATAATACTTATCCAGAAATGCTCATTAGAATATGATTACCGTACGTTGATAACGGCGGAATCATAGTAATTGTTAATCAATAAAGTAAAAAATCTGTTTCCTCCCAAAGCTGTACGCAATAAATCCACATTTGCTGCTAATGAACATTTCCTATTTTCTCACCCAAACAGCGGATTATTAAGTCAGTGTATAGATTGAGACACAGCTCACACACGAGTTTGTAAAATTTATCTTAATTGCTTCTTACCTTTCACCTTACACAATTGCAAGTAAAGTTATGAAGTGGAGATGAATGAGGTGAACAATTCCTTTTTCACGTTTATATTCTAGTGAAGATAATTTTTGCTTTTTATCCGCATATTAAGCTTTAATAAATAAAATAAAAATAGTTTGAACTAAAACGTTCGATGAACTAACATTTGAAACTCTAGGCTATCACTGTTTCATAAAAATATAGATACCTAATATTATTATATATATATATATATATATAGATGTAATAACATCAACCAGATGTCTTTGTATACCTGTAATGTCACACCGAGAGCCGTAACGTCCACAGTCGTCTTGCTAACGAATAATAACAAACTGATATTCTTACTACATTTATTCTACTAACTAGCGCCCATCCTACAGAATCCTTAGAAATATGTCACAGCTGATGTCCACAGGCGGCAGGGATTGGTTGTATTGCAAGCTAATTCGATATCCTTATCCCATTAACAATATATCAATGGAAATATGGTATTGGAAAACGTAACTACATATAAAAACAGTGGAAAAATAATCTAAAAACTTGACCTTCAATTTCTACAACGTATATTATACTAACAATAAACCAGTTACGAACAAAATAGTAGCAAGAAACTTAGTTAAAATAACTTTGTTAGTTTTCTTCGCTAGTACCCATTAATTTGCTATCAATAATTCACTCATCGACTTGTTAATTATTATATTTTGTTATAATCCTCTTAAGATTCGTTCAGTTACTATGTTAAGATCTCGCTATAATTTAATTCAATAGTTATAAGAAACATTGGTTAGAATGTTTTAGAAGTTGGTTGTGTTAATTGGGTTTACGAGCTTCACATGTAAAATTACTGCGAATTTTGAGACTTGTAATACGTTTTATTGTAGGCAGTTAATTCAATTTACCAAGTTGTAATATGACAAGCAATTTAATTGTTAGTAATATGTGATATTTTACAATCGCAATTTAATGTTTATTTCCAGCATAAGTTGAAATTAATAATGTCCACTTTAAATGGAATACATCATGGTATCATAAACTGAATATCTTCATCGGTCAATAAGACCATAAATGAGCACCCAAATCTGACAAAACTAGCTTAGTTTAGTTTCCTCTGTAGAATCAATTGGAGAGGTTAGCATTCTCAGAGTTCGTCTAATTCGGCATACCTCCTCATCTAGGCTGATTAAGGCAGGACTTAGGTCTTAAACAATAATAAAGTATTTATCTTTCATCCATATTCCTTAACTTATATCATCATTACAACCCATAATTGTCCCACTGCTGGGCTCGAGTCTCCTCTCATGAGATGAGGGGTATAAGCCATAGTCCACCACGCTGGCCATGTGCCGATTGGCAGACTTCACACACCTTCGAGAATATTAAGGTGAACTCTCGGGTGGGCAAGTGATAATTAACTAGTAATACACAGGATTTGAACTCACGCCCTCACGTTCGAGGAACCAACGTTCGAACCACTAGGCTATCACTGCCCATACTGCCTTAACTTATATATAAGACCAAATATTTTCTTATTTATTCATCACAGTTTCAGCACAGGCGATAATAATGAAATAACTTAGAATCGAGAAGGAATATCTGTCCTTTTAATAAATGTCCCGGTAATTTGAACCCAGGACGCTTCAACAGGGTACTAGAAACGAAACTTCACGGTCTGTAACAACACATTTCATCACCGTTTCGATTCGCTTCGCGAGCATTGGCTGGCTGGCAACGATGAAGAAATGCAATCTGTCTTCCCGACTGTAGCGAGGTCGCTGGATTCCGTCGTGGTATTTGAGCCTGACCTTGCAATGAAGGTTTTAGAGAACGTCAAGTACAGATCAACATTCCGTTCCAAAAATGTTGCATAAGAAACGGATGATGCTGTTGCGATGTTTTGAACGGAGGGTATTTTCGTTTTAAATAATTTGTTGTCTTATAATCACACATAGGTTATATAGAGGTTTGAGAGTCAGTCACAGCTCCAACTCAAATACTATAAGGGAACTCATAGTTACTACTAGTGATCGTCGAAGAATATAGAATGTATTTTTAACTGCACCAAACAGCACTCTGCTAAATTTTATCACGACGGAAAAGGGATCGATCTTATGGATACAAATTACAGAACAAGGAACGAGGCCACTGCATCAGGTCCTACCCAATATGAAGACTAAATCACGACGTATGATCTGACGGTACTTGATCATGATAACATTGTTCTTCGTGTGAATCTTTCTCCTCTGTTTCTTGAATAATCGTGAACGTGTTTATTCGTGAAACTGAATGTTTCTAGACTATATGAGTTCTAACACATTACTTTTCGCACTAAAACGGCTTTACACAAATATGGCCAACAGTTCAACGCGTTCATCAACACACTAATTAATGGGAAATAAAATTGCGTTAATTCTAACGCCATTAACAATAATGAATTATGCCATATATCTAGCAGAATTAAAGTTTTATTAGCAGGTTTCTTGCTACCATGGTTATCAACCCATTGGCCTAAAGGTCCTAAGTGGTAAACCCCTTTCAACAGATTGGTAGTTTTAAAGGCTGTCACTACTATGAAAACAAACGTTACAGACAAAGTTGCGGTATCATATAGTTAAACGTAAACATTGAAACTGCATTAGGCACGAGACGATGCGCTAAAAAATATCTTACCATACAATGAAATTATATTTTAATCGAGTGTCCAGGAAGTGCATATTGTATCGATGCAAATTTAGGCACCGAATAATCCAAAGTATTCAATGCTAGAATGTCACGGACTTTTAGTCTATCGTTTAATTAATTATATGCGTCTATGTTTACTAATTTGAAATTGATCCTTTCATTTTACTAACAAGTTTTTTCTCACGTCTTATTGTTAAAGACGTAACCTCGTACGATCCCACGAGGATTCATCTGTTTTATTGCGGGTTCAGACAAATTTAGTAATCAAGGTAACGTAAATATTACAAATGTGAAAGTTTGTATGTTTGCTACTCATTGACACAAAAACTGTTGAACAGATTTTCGCAATATTTCGCTTACATTTATTTTATACCCTCGATTCAGTGATAGAATAGTTTTCCCGAGAAATTAGTCTTTTCTTCTTCGTTAATAAAAATAAGTATAGAATTTGTGACGATAATAGTACCCACATTTCAAAGAAGGTGTGATTAAATCCCATCCTAATTCTACGAGACCACAGCTTATATAGATTTATTTATCAACCTATGAAGGTCCACTGCTGGACATAGGCTTATATCTTATGTTAGAGATGTAAATAAATCAGTTTTTTTATTATTAAAACAAACCTTGTTTATGACCGCTGGCACTATGTGCTATATAAATCTACGATTGTAACAGTTCCTTTATTAAATCACGTCTAGTAAATAAGGGGGACATTTTAAACATGTCACGTCGCGTCCGTGACGGCGCGGCGCCGCGTCCCGTGTCCCCGTCCCGTCCCACGTCGCCGTCCCGTCGTGCACTGATTTCCCCCCGGACGGAATACAATTTAGCAGCCGCGTTTATCGCTGTTTTTCCCCTTTTTCTTCGCCGCAGTGTTTAAAGCAACAAGTTTTTATATAGAAGGGATTTAATTCATCGTTCATTGTTAGGAATTGTAAGACAGATTGAATTTAGAATTTTCGCTGTATTTATAATTCATAAATAAAAAGCTTTTAGCCGCGTTTTCGTTCGTGTTGAACTTTTCTGGGTAAAAATCTCGTTATATGTTTTTCATACAATTTTTAACCCTTATTTTATACCGCAATAGTTTAAAATGCATATACACAGCTTTCTTCATTTTTAATTGTCTAAGTACATCTTTTCAGTCCAACGATTATGTTTCCGTACAATTTTTAACTCCTATTTTATCCCAATAATAAAAAAAATCCATTGCCTACCTAAACCTTGAATGAACTCTTTTACTAAAATTTCTGGCATCGGTAGTTACGGCTCTATGTTGGAAAATCAGGCACATGAAATGGACTTTATCTTTTAATATTACCGATAAATACACATAGTCAGTAATATTTCGGTAGTTAGAAGGTCACACTTCTATTAATACCTTAATCTTTACAAGCGATGCTATTGTGCGAAACCGTCAGCTCCTGTTATCATAGTCGTTAAGTCTCGACGAGGACAGTTCAAAAACTTGCGATGATTGTGATAACCAATTCGTCTACCTACCAAGTAGTGTAACCAAATGAACTTGTCAGGGGGAAGTAGTGTCTTACTGGGGGATATCAACAACTACATTTATTGACGACCTCAAATCCTAGTAGTGACCCTGTCTGTGAAGTAAGAGGTTCCAGATTTGATTCTCGTTTACTAATGTTTGTTTTCGGGTCAGACACCCAGTCTATGATGTCTAATATATGTTGTCCAAGCTATCCTGATACAGAGAAACCTCATCCTAGGGTATGAGTATAATTGTTAATTTATTTGGTATATTCGAACGGATCCACAGTTTATCTTACCTAGATCAGGTTATGAGTGAGTACCCGTGAAAACACGTGCTTAACACGTGTTTCGTTATTGACACTGCCCCGGGGGAAATCACAAGTTGATTCAGAACTCACATCACCGACCACCGCGTCTGATTACAAGTCACATTATCGACCTCATTACCCTAACGTTATCTGTGAGCATCATCATCATGATGCCATTTCAAATAATTTGAAGGTTTGGAAATCGCAGGAAATTGTATCAAAATGCTATTACGCGAATACACACACAAACAAGCGAAGCGAGATGTCCCGGGTTCGAGTCCCGAGGCAAAAGTTTATGTAACAAATAAATATTTGTTCTCGGGTCATGGGTGTTAGTGACCTGTCATTAGCGTTTATATATACAAAAATAAATATATCTAAGAACCCTACAAATTTAAATTCAGAACCATTCAATAACATTGGAGAACAAATGGTAAAAAAAA
>DWPA01000419.1:0-25508 GCA_018251375.1 Calpodes ethlius
TTCGTGACCTGACCCGATCGTATGTACGTTCTTTGAACGGTTTTGATGACATGTTTGAAGGGTTTCAACTGTTGTTGAGATGCCCTATTTCCTATCATGTGTGATTTGTAGGAGCGGGTTGTGTCGTTTGACTTTACATCTTAACAAAAGCTTATTTTACTTACATTCCCAACACAGTTCTTGTAACGAATATATCCTAACTGTATCTAGTAATTAGAACATCACATTTTACTGTATCATAAGGCTGTCTCAATACTGTTAATAAAAATAAAAGAACAAAATTAAACTTTTTAATCCGTAATACAGTCAAAATACGAACTCGAAAGTAGGTTGTATACCTCGTTACAATACCACAATAAATTAGAAACTTCGAAGTGTAATGGTAATTGAATAGTACTCAAGCGACGATATGAAAGAATATTTCGTAAAACACCTCAATAGAATTAATTACTCGACAAATCTAACGGCCATTGTTCCTCTGAGGCCGACGCCGCGATGCCCGCAATCATTATTCAACACAAAATAACACGACAATAAACGTAGATAGAAGTAAAAAGAAAAAAAGTGGCAATAAGACGGGAGTAGGACGCGGCCGGCTATAACGAACACATGTTAATTGCGCCAAGTATTAAGCTTTTTGAAGGCATAAAATTTTACAATCGCCATGGATAGAGCGATATTGTAAATTTTTACAGTCCGCCATTGCTCCGGCTGGTTTGGTGATCGTAATTGCTAATACGCATATTTTACCCATGCTTTTTATGTGAACTGGAAATTAGACTAGCATTGACCTTGGAGCTGATGAAGCTGCTTACGTTACGATATATTTTCTTGTGCGGTCGTAACTATCCTAAAGACGACAACATAAATACAAGCGCTGACTCTGTAGTACTATTCAACTATATTATGATCATCAGTCATCTCTTTATTACGCCCAAGTGATGTAAAAAGAAATGCGTTTATCTTTGCTTCTAAAACATTAATAAGCTGTGGATGTAGTATCACTATTACACATAAAAAGTTTGTAGGTATACGTATAAATCTATTTGTCTATTTCTTATAGAAGCATAAAGCGCATGACTATTTAGAAATTGAATTTTCTCACGTGTGTAAAAAAATACGATGCATTATATTATAATTATAAGTATTTCAAATGGCTAGAAATTGTGCACGGCACAAAGCCGGCGACGCGCACAATGGTTAAAAAATCGGCAGTGTGTCCCGCGCGGGTACCTGCCACCAAATTATTTAATTCGGACCTTCATTAATCATATTTTTTGTGTGAAAGTCAGGTACGGGGCACATTGCGAGCAATGCTTTTAAGCTCTTTTTAAAACACCCTCTAATATCACAAATACGGTCTCCTCGTGCGAGGTTGTGTCCCATTCCAAATAGAACTAGATGTTTTCGTTGTTCCGTATATTAAACTAAACATTCTCCTCTAATAAGTAATTTAATTAAAAAGTAATAACTTTCTTAATATATTAAACGTTATATTTTTGTATCTACCACTAAACATTTAGTATTATATGTACTCGTATATATATTATGCAATTAAATATTTGACATTTCTTGTGAAATTAAATATTAG
The DNA here is from genome assembly GCA_018251375.1 of Calpodes ethlius. Classification (NCBI taxonomy): domain Eukaryota; kingdom Metazoa; phylum Arthropoda; class Insecta; order Lepidoptera; family Hesperiidae; genus Calpodes; species Calpodes ethlius. Next base: position 1,592 of record DWPA01000419.1, read on the forward strand.
ATCTCATTAAAATTGCATTTGATTAAATTATCAATATTGTAATTAAGTCATTAATAGTAAAACTGGATTTTCGAAAAGTCTAGCCTACTGCTACCGTACTGTTTGGGTCAGTCGTCAAGCGATTCATCGTGTTACGCTTGGGGGTTTGTGAATCAATTTGCTCTTCTGTCCTATTATGGTCGGTGACGATGAAGGTGTTTTGTGTAGGTGGTGTCCACGGGCGATGGTGACCACTTACCATCGAGCTCGTATACTCATCTGTTGACTATTCAAAAAAGTAAAACGTATTTTGTGCATTTTTATCACAAATTAATATTTTTGCAGACATATGTTAAAACTATGCTATGAATTCATGAGCCATTTATAAAATATTATTGAATATTATAAATAACAAAGAGGAATATTGCTTTTTAACAGTGTGATTAGTCAGGCTGGAACAGATTTATTTAAATAATTATACGTTAATGACCATTTACAACTCCATGTAACGGTAGCGGGAAAAAAACATGTAACGCTGTTATATTATGATATCATGACGACCGCCTGATAATATGTTCAATGAAAAATAAATATATTAAAAAAATATATGCCTTAGAAATTATATATTACCTTACAACTAAAACAAAAGGTTCAACCGCTGACCTTCTCGGGCGGAATCCTAAAACCTTTTCGTCGATACTATTTTGGGATAGTGAAACAGTTAAGGCCACCGGCGAAATACTCTTAATAGAATAAAAAGAGATGCAGCTATTGTCTCTGGTTTTTGTAACGGATCGTGCGCACAATATTATGTTACGTCAGTCCGGTACCTGTATGGGGTTGGCTTTTTGTGATACGAATACCTTAATGTCTACTTTTATATATATATATATATTTGGTAAAACAACAAAGCATTAAACTGAAATGATATCTCAGTGATCATGATTTTTATAGTAAACATTTTAATCGTTTAATCGGCTTCAAAAAAAAGGAGATTTTGTATTAAGGCCGAATGTATATATGTCAGGGACTTTTTCAAATACTACTAATTCCATTAATGGTTAGAGTTTAGAGTTTTTATTATTGTTTATTTATCTTTTCTGATAGATATAAAAAATGTAGATTACTAATTTAATAACTATTATTTTTACATCAATAGTTTTAAATAAATTTACCTTTTTTAAACAAGATTTTTGGTAGTTAGCCGCCAAACAAGCTGACGAGTATTAACAAGTAACTAAGTACCATTACAATTATTGTTAAATTAAATTATATTTGCAACTAGATGTGACCAACGGCTACGTTATAGTTATCGTTCTATCATTGGTTCCCTGGCGCTGCAAGGATCATCAATATGCATCGCCTCAAGAGTTAGCTGCGTCTGCAGTCACGTTTTGGGTCAACTACAAGTGTATTCCATTTAAATTTGCCATTAGCGCGGAATAAATATAAAATTAGCAGAAAGAAATTGCTTCATACTGTAGAATTCATGGCTGTGAATACCTATCACGACCTTTGATTGTAACAGTTTAATGGTTTTATGTAAAGTACTGAACTTTATAACAATGTGTTTCATACCCTTTTTAATGATGCAACGACCGATCAATTTGAAATGATATCTTTCTAAAACAAAATAAGGTAGGTTATCGCTTGTTACTACATTCACGTATATTGTATTCCCTTAACATAATATTCAATCGGGAACAGTTGACAGGCACAGGTAGTGTAGTTTTTTGTAATATTTACGGATATAACACCAGGTCGTTATGACGGCTATTATTTGTTGCTGGAGTATATCTCGGCGCTGCTGGCTCTGCAGGTAGAATGATGTTAAGTAGTTTTATGTGTTTGATACTGACAAGAGCAACCCAACCCGGGTTAGAGATCAATCGAGATGCAATAGCTGAATAAAGAAGTTAGTATTATCGAATTTATTCATTAGTTGCAGACCTGACACTAAATGAGTGTTGCCATTGCGGTTGTACCGGTACGGTCTTAGCTTGCAAAGGATCTGTGATATTTTTGAAGTTTCTTGGCTTCGCGTGGCTTATTGTTTCATCTATAAGTTACATATACATAAGTGATTTCACTCACACACTGAATTATGATTCAGAATGTCACAGGTGACATGTGCAACACAAATAATTATTTATCACTCATTTAATAATTGTTCCGTCGGTAATCGAATGCGGCGCTAGAGCTCTACGCTCATCTAGTTAAGTTACGTGGTGGTAGTCGTATCTATAATATAAATGTTTAATAACCTTTTTGTTTTTCTGGGATGAAGATTTTGTATTTTTTTTATTTTGGTAACAATTGTATTTTTTTACAGTCATATGAAACGCACATTACGTTCTAGATATATGTAAAGAATAATAATAATGTTTATTAAAACCACCAAAATAATAATATCATTATATATATATATATATATATTGTCACTTACAGACTTAGAATGCCAACAATTAACTGTATTTGTAATTAAATATATAAATAGTTTACATGCCGTGCACGACACGATTTTTATTTTTACAACAAAATTTACCCTAAGTCCTACTCCTGGCTCTAAGCTACCTCCCCACCAATTTGCAGCCTAATCGGTTCAGCCGTTCGTGAGTTATAAATAGTGTAACTAACACGACATTCTTTTATATATATTGATTATATCGCTCGGGGAATGGAATCGTCCAGACCATCGTTTCGCAACACCGCATCGTTACCAACTAGTTGAACATAATTAATTCATAGTATAATCTAATTTATAAGTACTTGTGCACATTGAACGGCCCGGCGGCGGGCGAGTCCGTGCAACGAGGGTTAGTTTCAAATTCGACAATCGATAGTTCGTTGCCCCTGATGTGTCGGTGAATTATACTCGAGTTCATCAGTTCAATACTCTTTCTTGGTTTCACAGTGTCGTGATATTGCATTTTATCAAATACGAATATTATATGGAAAAATATTTTATCGGACAAAGGTATTCTAATAAAGGGATCTTGGGTTGTAATCGCAATAATTTCAGATTATGAATTTAATATCCATATTTAGTATTATGAATGGGAAAATGTATTTGTTTTTTCGTTTTCTTGTTCATATTTCACAACGCAACGCCCTCCGTTTGTCGTTTTACTATGTTTTTCGTGGTATTATGATCATAGTTGAAAAGCTGGAGAGTCGCATAGGTTATTTACGATAAAAATACATATTGCGTATTTAAAATCCTCCATAATAAAGGAGTTATGTTTGTGAGATTATATGTAGAATGTTACGTTCTTCTTGGGTGAGGGAGTATATATATATTTTAATCCTAATTGCACCCGTGCGAATTTGGGGTGGGCCGCTAGTACAATATAATCGCTTTTATTTCTACCAATCAATGACCGTCGAGCCGTACAATCGGTCTGATCAAGTCTACTTAAAGATACTTAGTAAAGCAATAACCGAAATACATATTAATGTGTAATGATATTTTTACGTTAAGGAATTCATTATTGAATATTATTCTCTAATATTTGAGATATAAAATGTATATAAAGTTAGTAGTCACGATGTTTGATACACCAGAACACAAGCGAAAAACAAAACTTACCCAATAATATTCCAGTGAAGCGAAAATCAGTAAAACATGTACGGTACCTCTCGATAAAAATGGCTCTGAATCTTTCCGCACTATATTATTCCGCGCTGGAAAAACAATTGCGTATCTCTTTTATTTCCAATCCTATTTCCTGCCTCTTAAAGTCCTGTATTCCTTGAAGTAGAGGAGGAGGAAGGTGAAGTCAATTGTGACAATGGCGCGATTACGATTATATTGCGTTTATTTTTTGCGAGAAAAAAGCAGGACGACTGTGAGGGTAGAATTGATGCAGTCGCGTTAATGTCGTTGTATTTGTTCTCGCGGAGGAAATATATAGCATTTATTATATCTAGGTATGAGATATTTTTGTTATCTAAGAAATCATGAATTCAACCACAGCACGATTGAATCCCCTTTCTAATGTTCTTGTAAGAATCAAAATTTGATAAAAAAATCGGGGCTCAAAAAGAATAGACAATGACTATGAAGAATCAAAAAACTTGTGTCAAATCGTCATAAGACGAGTCTTTGCCTATTTACATACTAAAAATGAAATTTTAACTTAATTTTAACAGTGGAATAATAGTGTTTTTACAATTTTAAAATAGTTATTGGTTCTCATTTTTACTTTAAAATTATTATTCCCGCAATATTTGTTGTCTACTGAAGTATTGTAGTATCGAACATACCTACCTCGACCGGCGTACCCCAGGCCGGTCGCAGGGTGAGTGGGGGCGTCGGGTCGCGGCGATAAATCACGTAACGCTTTTTGTGCGCTTGGACGTGAGAACGACGCGCAAGACGATGCATCTGCACGTCACTACGTGCGGACACTGGTGTTTTGTTATACATATATCATTAATAACGTTTATACACAGATATTATCACATGTAGGATCGTAAGTCACAATTGCAGCGCTCGCTGTGAGCTCACAGTCCATATTTTGGGTGGTAAGTATTCGATCATGTTAAACTACTGCTGACCCGGTATGGTTGAACGCTAGTGGCAAAACTAGACCTTAGTGACACTATTCTCACATGCGTTATTTCGTCGTGTCGCTGTCGCATTGCTGTCGCACGTGTGAAGAACCACGGACACTGTTATTAAATTTTCCTTCAATCTATAATTAATGGGAAATTTCGTCCTCTTCGCTGATTTAATCTTAAAACTAAGTAATGAGTACTCCATAACGGCTTTCTCTCTAATTACGTTTACAATTTAATGTAGTATAGATAAATTATTAGGTTTAAAAGCTTTTTTTAGTTATTTAATGTAATCGTTGTTTTAAACGATGAAGATGGATTATCACGCAATGAATTGTCATGAAAACAGGAACAGTGCGTGAAACTTGAAGTTTGTTCTAATTCAACGAGCTAAATTTAACCTGTATACACAAAAATGTACTTATACTCTAGTGCTCTATTAAAGATACTTATTTTTTATGCATATATATTTTTATAAATACTAACCAAGTATCGAATAAAACAATTTAAATAAAAACAATGGTGTAACCGAAAATATATTAAGTAACAATTAGTTTCTCTTATAAGTGTTAATTATCAGACGCTTTATTGTATTTAGAATTGTTTAAATATAAAAAGTTGTGTAAAATCCGCTTTAAGCGTATGCAAAGTTACTTTATAACCGCCATTTTTGTTGTTTGCTCGCAATAAAAACAAGTGTAACGCTAAATTCTACCTGCGCCATTAAAATCACAAAATGTTGCGTTAAGCCATAGACTGCATATTCCGTAGAAATGAAATACTTTTGTGGAATGTGTTGCGAGGAAGCCGAATTAGGAAGACTCTTACACTTGTATCTTCGGTCAAGTTAAAGTTAAACTTGAAGTTAGTGAGTTAAACTTGAGTGGAATTAATTTCTAAAGCAACTATTTTATTCAATAGCTAAGAATTTAAACGAATTCACTGTCAAAGTTTAGAATACTCTGTGAATAAGTTGCTCGAGTCATTACTTAACTAAAGTATATACTTTAATCTGACTATAGATACAAATATTACAGTTACTTAGGAGAAATCCAGAATATTTTTTGCAAACAAGTCAAAAGTATGCTAAATGCACATAATCAATAAGTTATAGTTGTATATGGCGATAAATGTATATATTACCTGTGCATATGACGATAATAATGATTATGATGATGTATATCGTTTGAAAGTCAAACATTTGACTGTTTTGCAACCAGACTATTGTTCAATGAATATTTCCTTTAGTATGTTTCTTTTACATCAATATTTATCTACATAATAATTAATGACGTCAAGATAATAATACATCATTTGTTATCTGTGTCCCGGAACTAAAATTCATGGATGGTACAGCTCTAGTTCTTTCCATTACTTAGTCTATGGTCGACCATGATATTCATGGGTTGAAAAAACGCCACCCCTCACTATCGCATAATAGCAGTACAGGGGATATAATTGGGGTAAATACGGCCAGAGATTGGCACCGAATGCGACGTCCTAAACAAACAACCGCTGCTAAGAAACTGACGATGCTTGTGTTAGATTGCTTGCATTTTAAGTGGAAATAATAATACATTGTACACTAGGCAGTCGGCGTACGGCGCCGGCAACTTTTTTATTTATCTTCTTCGTTCCACGTGAGTGAAGTCGCGGGTAACATCTAGTATTCCTATATTTGTATATATTAAATCATAGATAAATCTATGTCGGGTAGTTCCATAAAAATCTGTACAAGGGAAATACATGCAAGACGGTTATTTACCTTGTAAAACGAACAATTCACTTAGAGTAAACTATTTAAGACACTAAATTATTTTGAATGTCAAAGTAAGCTACGACGCAGTGGGCTCTCTGAAACTTAAAACAATTAGGCAAGTGTTGAGCTCGAGTGAAGCAACCCCTAACCTACATCCAGTACTGTTGAAGTGAGTGCGATCCGCCCAGCAGCGCGGCCGCCCGTGTACAGCCTCTCCACGAGCGCCGCCGCCCTACATTCCACAAAGGACCACGTCACCGCGCTGTAGTGACATTGAGATTACAGCATACGTTCTCAAACTTTGATGCATTTTTTTCTTAAATGTGGCCAGCCTTCAATTATTTAAAGGTTTTACCTACTATTTAGTGATCGATGAAATGTTACAAAAAAATATTCGATTAACTGCAGTGATCTAAAGAAATTATATGGTAAAATTATAATATGTTATATTACCTACTAAACATTTTTAAAATTTGAAATAAGTAATACTTTTTACGAATATTAATTCGTAAATCTACTACGTCCACAAATTGCTTGGAGCTTATTTTTTTTTATATTTAAAGAAATACATGTTGCTTGATACACATAGCAACAGTAAAGGTACTCGTATAAGACATTTCATTAGCTTAATTAGTATATATATTGTATATAATATGTATATATTCACAATAGTATGGTAATTAATAACACAATCTGATACAGTTATGTAAAAAATTGCATATTAATTAAGAAAGTGTAATCACGCAGTAGACGCAGGTCCTAATAGCCAACTATTGAGTAAGTGGAGCAAGGTTCCTCTTTTGTGTCGCCTGAATGTGTCGCTCTCGAGTGTACCGCAGCGGAGAGCTTCAGATGCGAGGGTGCAATAACAATTTGCTTACGTAACACGCTTGTTCCACACAAATGTGATCACACGAGTGTTGTCGGCTGGTACAAGTACATTATTAAAACGGACGGCTTTCTTTCTTTATCTATCTACTTGATATACATCTTCTTGCTTTTATCTTTTACAGATTTATCTTACGTTAACCTTATGCTGTCTTGGCTGTTCTCAATAGGCAATAGTATAACGCTGCTACGTGTCTATCTTTCTGTTTCTATGTAACTATAGTTTTATTATAGGTTTAAAAAATATACACATTAACTAAGTTTAATAAAAAAAAGGTTTATTTAGAATTTCTTAAATTTGTTGTAGCAATGTTTTTTGTATTCTAGATTCTATCTGTAAGTTTTATATCCTTAGTTCCATACATTTATATTTAATTTAAAACGTAGAAACGGTATTGATCAATAATTCGTTCAATTGTATTACTCTTGTTTGCTATTCATAGTTGCGTGCAATTAAGTAATTAATGATTTTTTTGGAATTAATGGCTTAACAAACTCCATAAAAATGATATATTTATCTATAAATATTTTAAGTTACAGTTACTTGAAAATAGTTTTTGGTACTTTTGATATCATCTTCCTTATAACCATTTCAACTATTTAGGTGTCTACTGCAGACCACCAACCAGTCTGCTTAAATTAAATTCTGATTGGGGAAAGGTTTAGAAGCAAACTCAGATACCAGAAATACTTATGCCGATGAACTTCTAACCAATAATATTAGGAGATGACTGACTGCATCATGTCAAGGTCCATGATAACTGATAGGATCCTCCGCTCAACAGCAGGATACGTCCTTCCACCAGGAGACACTAGTTCTCGTAAGTCCACACCCAGGTAAAAGGGGTATCTCTGAAGCCCGAAAACCCCACGCGACGAGCCCAGAGAACGGGCAGCGTAGGAAAGCACTGCTGCTGAATCATATTAGCTCTCGAACTATGAACACTTCAAGCTTAAATATAGATAATGTCCCTAGTTTTCAATAGTTTATTAAGCTTATGTAGACGGAAGTGTTTGTATAACACGCTCTATCCGTAGTAGTCTGTTAGAACCACCTGTCGTATATAACGGCGATTCTCGAATAAGTCTTAATAAACGCGATACAATTAAATGCTTGGCTACAATAATGAAGTTCTATACACATTTTATTTTCCGTTATTTTGTGTATTGATTAGCGCGTTATTTAGTGCCCTGAACTATTGATCACATCTGTGTGGAGTCGTTGTAACGTGGTGTCAGACGTGGCAGGAACTTTAGAAATATTCAATACCTGAAATGCGATGCAATGACCCCAACATACCGCTTCCTGATTGAATCGCAGATCAGGACGCGAAAGGTAAACGCACCTACATTTGAAAGTACAATACGTGAACCAAATCCGGTTAAAGAATTGTTTTAGGGTCGCATACTAAATAAATCTTGCTTATTTGAAATCTATCAATGCATAAGATCATTGAGGATTAATTATGAACTAAGCTTTAAGAATATACTGCCAAAAAATATAGTGGTCAATGACTGCATGAAAATATACAGTTTATATCCTCTTTAATTTAGAATCAATAGTTCTAATATATAAAAATGAATGTTTATCTGTATTTCCTTTATAGAATCGTAAACGGTAAATTCAATCAATCAATTTAACAATTTGTAAAGTTGTTGTGTACGAGCCCAGGTTTCTATGTGGTACGACCATGTGGTAATTCCAATTAATTTCATATATTTCCGTGGCAGCACGTGTTAGCGTAGCAACGCGCGCAGGGTTCAGCTAGTATTAAATAAATGTAGAGCGTAGAATGCGAAAGCTATTGGTTGAAAAAAAATATTTCTGTCAACCACGTCACTCATCAACGATTCTTAAATCAGATTTCAAAGGAATACAACACCCAAAAAAATCCTTTATCGACTAAAACGTAATCGTGTGTCCAATCACAAAATGTGTATTCGGCTGCAAAATACATTTTGTGTTCATCGTAAATCACTTTTCATGTCCGCGTACCGTGAAAACTTAAACAATTTTTAATAGCATTACTACACATTACCGTCTCAGTCGGTTTAGCGGTTAAACACTGTAACCAGATTATAAAAAAAAATAACTCAAGCGGTTTCGAGCTTTATACTTTAAGACTTTCAGTTGAAATTGGCTTAAGGTAAATGTCAAGCGTTTATTTCGCGCAAGTAAAGTCGTAGTTGTATTGAATCGGGATTACATATTGTACAGATGTAAGTCTTAAGCAGTAGTCACAGCTGTTATTCTTATATAGAATTCATTATTTTTTATATTTTAGCCGTTTTTTATAAATTTTATTTAAAAATATGTACACGAAATTTAAATCCCATTTTTTTATTTTAATTCCGAATCCCATTGCGCAGATTATATAGAGATAAACACCTTCCATCATTCAGGTTCTAGAGGTAATATAATGTGAGCCGAGAGTAAACTAAAGTCCATAGAGTACTTATTATAAGTAGGTACTGCATACACAATTGTTACAGAGGGCAATGCTATAGTATCAATAAAAACAGAGTACTAACTTCAAGTCATTACTTACTTGTGCGGTGAGAAACCCGCGGCTTACAAGGTCTTTGTAATAAAGTCCTAAACTATCTATATAAATAACAATAATAACTACATCTATATATTATTTAACACTTACTATTTACTTAACAACTAAATAAATATTATAATAATTAGACGTCCAATGAGAGCTAAATAAAAATGTGTTAAATAAATAATATTTCTCAGTTTTCTTTTCTTGGACCACAGGTTATCTCTACACCTAGGGTATTTATTTCATATTACTAATATATGTAAATACAGATAATGTAGGTCTCCGAGGGCCTGCCTAGGATCAGAGCCAGTGAACAGGGAGTAGCTTTGACCGCTCAGTTAGAACTGCGTGTAGCTCCGAGAGGGCACTCGGGCGTGACGACTCGTTTTTTTTATATAATACGATGCTTTAGTCACCCACTCGTTGTTGATATAGCTGTAGGCCATGGGGGTGTGCATGCAGTGATGATGGCTTAGTTCTAACTTTCAATTTAATCCTATTTTCAATTTCTGAATCGCAGAAGTCTTAAAACTTTGTATAATTCTATGGATAGAGCCTCTACACGTAGGTAATTATATGAATCCAAAGAAACTCAACAATAATCTCTTTTTGCCCTAATGATAGCCTACTTGCCAAATAAGGGCCCTATAAGGGCAACTTAATACGTTAAAATGTTTTCCTTATCCTGTATTACTACATATCTCATATGACCGGTTGAGTCATACACATATTTTCTAGTTAATAAATAAATGCGAATACTTACTTTCTCTTACTCACCCTTAATTGGATCAAAAATGCACGATGTTACGCGGTAACTTACAACTATTATCGGAATCCGAAAAGGTGTTAGCATCTCATTAACGTGAACTAAAATGAACTTTACCCTTGTTGTTATAAAGTATATATTCCTCTATGAGCGGTAAGAATTATACCTTTGCTATTGGAAGCGATCGAGGAGGAAAATCCACCGCAGAGGCCCTGATGAATGAGCCCCCCACCAAAATCGCAACCTGTTTGACTCGGAATGCAATGTGCACTGCACGACCCACTGCCCGAATGATTCACAGCGTCCAGCGCACAATGTGCGGAGATGAATCAGTATTGTTTTAGGAAATAGGAATGTTTACTCGTTTTGATAATAGAAAACTATACCTAACATATTTGTTATGAACAAGTTCATAGACAGATCAAGTCGATCTGATCACAATATCATGTTATGACAGTTTGATAAATAGTCCACGGTCAACGCTAATAATATTTTTGCATGTGTTCTACTCTTACTTTAGATATCAAGTAGTTACTATTGACTAACACCGCTATAACCCCTCTGTACTAAGTTGTGGATATGTCCGCAAAATAATAATCTCGTAGTAGAAACATAACCTACATTATTAATTGAACCATTAGAGGTTAATCTATACCCACATAAGACACCAGAACTTGCTCTTCCAAAAGTGCATTTATCCGAATCAGCTCTTTGTTACAGGAATTAAATAAATGACTATATTAGTTGTACTCTGAAAGAGGCGGCATATCATAATATTTTATAATACAGCACTAATTATGTTCCGGCCACCTATAAAAAGGCGCAATATCGTATTCCCGCCAAAACATCCATCACGACCGCCTCCGAGAACTAGTGAACATTGCATCCAAAACAATAATTTCAGCAGAGCAGTTAAATTTGGAACGTTGAACAAAAGCCATCAAGTGTACCCTCTTCATCCACTATTGCCCTTAATCGGTCGATTTAGTTTATACTTAGCGGCCGCCATATGTAAATGCAGCGGGTCCTTCCGAGAAGCGCCATCTTGCTCCCTAATTATTTTTAATTGCCGCGAGCACAGACACGACGCGTACGGCCTTCGGAAAATAAAGTTTTTAAAATTTTTTTCGCGTCTAGTCACTGGATCGCTGATTACTCTGCGCGTGAGTCATGATGCCCGCACCGGATAGGGCACGTTAGGTTGCAAGTGATCGGGTTTTGTATTGATCGTTGTTTCTAAATTATTAATGTTTGTTATGAAAATGGAGAAGGTTTTTAGCAATTTTTTGTTACTTAATATATCATTTTGGAATCGGTAATTACGATTTTCATATTTTATAATAATATTATCCCGTCACATTTAAAATTAGGTGTTCATAATGGTTTTCAAGTTTAGGATTTCAATGTTAAGTTAATACAAAAAAATTATCGAGCTTTTTTTTTAACAATTAGGGTAAAATATTTTTTTATATATTTTTTTTTTCATAAATTTTCTTTCGGTTGGATCCGAAAATAATATTTAATAATAGGACTTATTAGGTTATTTCAAAATATTTAAATAATAAAGTTATTTCACTAAAAAGTGTGAAACGCTTTTCACATTACTTAGCCCTATACTTACTTATACCTTATTACCTCTTAATCGTTTTAAAGATAATTCCGCCTTTAATTTTCAATAAATAATGAAGGCAAAAAATAAAGTAGGAAAAATAAATGATACAGTAGTATAGAATCTAATGATGTGAATGTGTGCAGCTTTGTTGTACGCCGGTGTTAGTCTGTGGCGAAACAAGTAGGTACGAGAGCAAATTTGTAACATTTTAGTTAGTATCCGTCGGTTCGTGTGTTGTTTAATAATTTAGTTTTTGTACCTGGCGCATGGCGTTTATTCGTAGAATAGCAGGCGATCGTAAATCAGTGAAGGCGCCCTATTATTTGGGTTTGCTCGCATAAATTTCGGCATAGAGGGCGGTAATTGCAAGTCGGCGGTGCTTGCGCCGCGGGAGGCACCATTACAGGCCAGATTACTGCGTAATAATGTGGTGTTGCCTTTTCCAGTTCATCGAGTTAGTCAGATTATTGGTTTATTAGAAGATTTAGTCCAGGAAATTGTTATAATAGCTTGTTGGTTTGTGTAAATCGAGCTTTAAGATCACGATCACGCATTCGTGAATGATAAATAGTAGGGTGGTGTGGTAAACGATACATAGCGAGCGGATATACTTCCATTGAAAATAGCATTAGTGTTTAATTTCATAACTATCTAGTCAAAGCAGCAATGAATACAAATATAAAGCTATTCGACCTTGGACCTGAGAATATTGAAAGAAATTTTTTATGTCCCTTGAAAAGTAAAGATAAACTCGTCCTTGGTTGTCGTCTTGTTCTAGATAGGACTAAATGCATTCTATTCAGGAAAATACTTCCTACTACTACGTAACTACTACTACGTAAGATATACTACTACGTAACTACTATACTACTACATAAGATACTTCCAAAAAATGCTGATACACCTTTTTTTCTCTTCGATGCTGCAACCGATACACGTTAAATGATCAATTTTAGAAAGGAATCTAAGAAATTAGCACAAGGAGGCTATCCTGGCTAATGCTCAAATTAAGGTGGTATATATGTTGACGCATTGACTTTTTCTTAAAAAAATATATGCTTGTGCCCTCGTTTAGCGTGGTCAAAATGGTCTTCAATGTTTTTTTGTAAAAAAATCGATGGTATCATAAAATGGTTACTAATTAACATTTGTAAACCGCCTAAATTCTAACTAATACGCGTTACCCTTTACCGAAAGCCAAAGTCATTGTCGGTCGACCTCGCTGTCTCTGCAAATTATATTAATACATCTGTTATTAGCTCCTCGGCTCGATTACCAAACGTCAGTCAAGATTACGAAATCCGCTCACATCGGGACGCGGCACATTAAGCCCTCGTTCCTTTATGCGCTTGCGCATAGCTTGGGGCCTTTTTGGCAACCCGTTAGGTTGATGTAGGTGTACCTTATGTTGTTGAAGTCGATTTGATTTGATTGTGCCCTTTGTTGCCGTGAAATAAGATATTTAATAAGCCTCGGCCTTCGATTGTGTATTTATTTATATCCGTCTGTATGTATACCTAAATATAACTTTAAATGCTCACGTTATTTTAAATATCGCAATAAATGGAAAGCGTTCGGTATAAACACCAAAATACTAAACGCGTTATCGATGCTATGCTACCTCGAATTGAATCCGACAGTGCGTTTCCATACCCCTAACTTATTTTATGTATAAATTAATTTTAGAAAAATAAAACTATGATAGGTTATCACAGTTCACACGAAGCTTTGATCCCGATCGTTATCGTTAGGTATCAGGTATGAGCCTTCAGGGGAGGCCTCCAAGCTGCATAAAAGCTTCCGAATTGTCCCCTACCTCCTCCACCGTCCAACACCGGAGAAGCGTGAGTATTTTATTAGCTCACTCAAATTGAAAGCAGAGTTTAAATAGAATATTATGGCCAATCTCGATAACACTTTCAAATATCTCTATCGATATTATAGCACGTGGTTTATAGACTGTTCATTTAATGTTCTTTACAATAAAAATAATTGAATGGTTGAAAAGTTACGTTAAAATAATTGAATTGCTGCCAATCAACTTCATTAATGCCTGCAAATAGTCTGCAATATACGTATGAGCTATTGAATTTAGTGAGAGATGTTATTTGAAATACCTATGTATATTTTTTATCTATGAAATGTATACGTTCGTATAAAACAAAGTTTTGCCCAATTTAATTAACATCGTCCACCAATTAATTTATTTTAATATCATGTTAATAGCTAGATAGTCTACGTGTAAAAAGTTTAAAATGTCGGATAGCTTACTTCAAAGGAGTACATTTAATTTTTTTTCAGTCACAGACGTGTTAAAATTTTAGGGTTAAACCTTAATTTTCGTTTAAGTTTTCTCATATTATACATATATATCAATATATTTAATGGCCCAAATCGTGAGCAATATTTTTTTCTAAATTTTGCTTTACTTTTCAAAACTTATCCATAAAATTGCTCGTATATATATCCAGTAAATTCGGATACGGATAGTCACGGAGGACAGCTTCACCAGGGGTGAAACCCAAGCGTTGTCAGTTAAGAAAGGATACCTGCTTAAAAGTCGTACTACGACACTGTAATTGAAATAAATAAATAACATTTCACTTTCGATTCAAGATGTAGGACGGTGGCTAGCGAAGTGAGTAATAATATCTTACCGGGATTACTTCGGCTAGTCCATTATTAAGCAGGGGAAGTTTGGACTGAAGGATGGATTCCTCTACAGTCACGTTAATTAATGATCTGCACGATCCCCTAAGTATTAACTGAAAGAACGAAGGTGATTAAAGGGTCTAGACTTATCTCAAGAAGTGTCTTATCAGATATAACGAAACAATAAGCTAATGACATCCCAAAATGCTCCCCGTCAATACACAATAATGGCAGGCGGCGGCAGTAGCCGATACCATTTGGTTCGCTTTTGTTTTTTTTTTTCTCCCATTTGGATGCGGTTTTTTTATCCTATTCTGCCATTGTCAAGAGAAACTTTTGTCCGGTTAATATTAGTAAGTATTGCTTTGGTTTGGTATTCGCGGATGACTACGGGTTTTGAAATAAAGTACCTAATGTTGTGAGAGGAAACAGAGTGACTCCATTTTAGTAGGTAGAAGATGGCAGAAAGTTTCAAATTATTATTTTGATATTTGATTCAATTTCATTATTATTTTGGGATAAAACCTAAATTTGTGGGACCATCACTTAAATGTTAATACATTGAAAAATAGCTCAATAATTTTAGAGTAGTTTACCGATCAAACTTTTGCCATAACTTTTGAAACAAATGTTCTTTCAGGTGGAAAATGTTTGAAGTATAGGTATCACCAAAACCAGTTCCTTTATTATTATTCTTTTATCACAGGTATTTTAAAAAATTAAAGTAAACGTACACCATTAAAAAAATAAAACGCATTAAATACCAAAGTTACTTTTTATTTTACATATATAATGTGCGAAAATCCTTATCCCAAATTTTTACACACAACAACGCGTCCTTAAGAGCTTTGAAACTCAAAGAATTAGCGAATACCAGCGGCCGACGCGTAAAAAATGTATTAGATATTAAACCAAACATAAATTCTCAAACTCCATTAAACCAACACGATTTATTTCTTGGACCTTACCGTACATAAAATGTTATAACTCCCCTGTGTTTGCGCAAGTGGATCTACTCTACATCGGAACACGAATCTGAAAAATTCAAAACTATTAGCTTTAAAACCATTGCCGATTTAATGTTCCTTTAGTAATTTACACTCAAAGAAACGCAGCAATGTATCGATGCATCGGCGAAATAAATATCAATATATATTTTCGGCTAGCATCTAAGTAAAGGCGCAACCTCACACACGCTCGTATTGTGTACGCATAAATCACACACGCGTATCCTCAGGTACCGAAAGTTAATTGCCTTCGTATGTTCAATGTTCATAAAGTTTCTACCTGTGAGTGTGAGGTAGTTGGGTGTGGACAGGCAGGTTAGGAATAGTTGTTTTTATTATAAAATGTTATACTCTGTACTCGCATTAGTCTTGCACCCGCGGCGTCTTACTTTTTCTTTTGTCTCCGGCCATTAGGAATTATATCAGATGGTCAATTCGATATAGTTACTCGCATAGTCAAGTAATTTATTAGAAAATGTTTGGTTGGAGGTTGGACTATAAATTAAAAATAGCTATCATTAAACCCACGGGTAATTATTATCAGATAAATACAGATTTATTTACATATTTCATGATATGCAATGCAATTTTTTCTTATCATTCATTTTCATTGTTATCGATTATTGTAAGCAACTGATCTCTCTTCACCGTTGAGGAGTTTTAGTCGATGGAAAGAAATTGACAACCATTTTATTGCTGTTCTTTTCACACACGCGGGCGGATTCGCGGACAACATCTAGTATAATTGGACTGTTTTGCACCTTACTCTTCTCTTTTTCTTTTTTGTGTCCTTCACCTAATGGTTGTCTGAAAAAGATCGCTCTATAACGATAAGACCGCTTTTTACAATACTTATTTTTTCTATAGGTGGTGTATAATTTTGTAATGGTTGCCTTTATGGATTTTATAAAAGTTTTAAAATCGGTAAAAGTTTAATTTGAGATTTTTCATATGTAAAATAGCTCCCCGTTCACAAACACCAGAGCTCACATGTAATACGACAAAAAAGTATTTCAACAACAATTCACAACTAACATATGATAGTATAGTTATATAGTATAGAGGCATTTACTAAAATTAGTATAATTTTTGGTCGTAAGATTAATATTTAGTAAACGACGAACAAAAGTTTGAAGCGGTTCCCCGTTCCGTTAACATAATAACAGGCCGTATTGAGGGCTCATGCAACTGTGATGTTGAACGGTTAGGTTTTTTGCATCAGCTAAAAACTGTAGAATAACCTTGGCAAGCGAAGGACTATAGGCTCTTTGGACTTCATGAACCGCAATGATGGTTTGACAGCAGATGGTCCGCGAGTTCATTTCTATTTTCGTGACTCTGTCAGTTGATAGTGTATTCACATTAAAATTGGATTATAAATTTTCGTTTCGAGTGCATAAAAAATTTAGTACAATTAATATTATTTTATAATAATAAACTTCCCGGCTTATAAATAAGTATCTGTAAATCAGTGTGAAGGGTTGATCATTCCAATATTATACGTTAACTTCACTTTTCCTAACATTTTTAGGCTTCCTAATTTACCACCAGTCTCGTGACCTTTGGTGAAATTTCCAATTATTACATTACATCAAAATAACTAAAATCTTTACCTCGGTATCAATCATTTCATTAATCTTTGGTTATAAGTAAATGGAATTATTTCACGAATTAATTTATGTTTCAAAAAAGTTTAACGGCCGTCTCCGGGTATAAAGTTGCTCTACTCGAAGTATCCGAGTAGATAGAGACAAACTGACTTCGTTTTATTGTCCGCGGCGCGGGGTGCGGGGGTGAAGGGGTGAGTAAAGTCGACGGTGAGTACCTGGGACCCTCAGTAATTTTAATTGACAAAAAAACTCGACCCGACCGATTTTACACAGGGAATTTATTTTATTACTCGTATTAGTTACCGGCGTGTGTGGGTGGGTTGTATTGCCGCGCCGAGCCGCGTCTACACTCGCGGTAAAATAGCTCAGATAACAAGACAACGGTTAGGGATATTAGTAAAAATAGTGATATTATTCTAAATTCAAATCTGCCCGGAAACTTAAGTCGTTGTTTAAATCATAGTGGATTTCGGCCTTTTGTCTGATTCCTTCAAATTCCTTTTGTTCATAGTCGACAAACTTGCAATAGACTCACCTGGACGAGTAATCGAACGAGTTACTAGTACTTACTAACAGTCCTAACATCCACAGTCTTCTTACTAATGAACAATAACAAACTGTTATTCTTATTAAACCAATACTAACAGGACTTAATAACTACCCTAATTCCTACAGTCTGATTTGAGACTCGTCAGACATGTCCATGGGCACAGAGGATGCTGGTACACGTGTCTATGGACACAGGGGATGCAAGCTCCGTACCAAATAAAAAAGACCTTCATAAAATGGAAATTGTTATAATAGTTAAAAGTAACCGGTGTTACTTTCAACAATCCGCGATTAAAATGTATGATGTATATATTTTAAGATGTGCATAGCACTTTCCTACCTCTCGCAGTAGAAACACACTACAATAAATGAAATTATATACTAATATACATACCATACTGATGGTAACTTTATTGTTAACGACCATTGCATCGAAATAGGTTGAAATTATAATTATTACCGACAACAATAATTTTATTATTTGATAAGTAAAACGTTACATACATATATATTTTCCATTGTCTTTAAACTTTCATGCAAAATTTAATGAAAGTGTAACAATTCAAATATACTAGTGTAAAAAAGTGTAACGATGCAAAAAAAGCAATTTGCAGGATCGCACAGGTAGGCGCGCCCGAACAATACGCTTCAGTCGTGGCGCAAAAACTCGGTAATGAGCGCAGTGGCGCACGCCGTGATGTGCGACATTGTCTAAACGTCTAAACTCGACCTCACCGACAGAGGTTGCGTTTCCTATTTATTTATTTATTCTAACATTTACAATATGTATACTAACAGGTCTTTCAACCCAATGCGTTTCAACTCACTACGGATTCGATATAATCTGTGGCAATCCTGCAAAATACGGCAGATTTAGAATTAAATATACCTAAATTGAAATTATACCACAATACACCAATGAGTAATGTCAATACGGTAATAACGGTGTACGGTAACCAACACTAACTATATAACTAACTACTTTGGTATCATCCAGTTAAATAATGTAATAAGAAATGCGCCCAATTCAAAACCTAATAGTGAAGAGAAATTGAAAGATTTAAAACGGACGGTTAAAAGGCTTAGTAGTAACAATAAATTTTTTTTGAAATGTATAACTTAACCTATTTTCGATATATATTATTCGATACGATAGTTTTTTTACTACAAACGAAATGTATATTTTTTTTAGAAGTTACGTGAATGTTCGTTGCGATTTAATTTAAAGAAATAGTTTTAGGTTAACTATAAGTTCTGTAACTAAACAACGTAACAATAATTCGAACATGAACGATACACGCAGACAAAAAATACAAATGGAAATGCAATCAGTGTTAATAACTCAAAGAGGCAGTCGTAAGTTGTTGTGAGTGGTTCTCGATCGGCAGACGCGCCCGAACAATGCCCGCCGTCAGTCGAGACGCAAAAACGCGGTAACGAGACCCACTGGCCATATTGCCCGCTATTGTCTATGTGGAAAGCATTACTTCTAAACAAAAAATATGATATACGGGAATATTTTTGCTTCTAACATTCGAAGTCGTTGCGATTTGTATCCTTAGTAATGACGCCGGTTTTGTGTTAGCTATGGCCATATTACAATTCTATTATGATTACAGTAAAAAATAATAGTGTATTATTTTTTTTTATTTTATAATTATATTTATAAGATAAAATCTTATAATAAATTTTAGGCAATGTCGAAACATTTTAGTATGTTGTAAAAATATTTCACATGTCCAAATACATTTTTGACGTTTGTTAATAATGATGTCTGATTTAGAGGCTTATTTGTGAATTTAACAACTTTCTATAGTAGGTCTACTTTGACACGAGCGTTGTGGATGCCAATCAATGCCTATAAAGATCCTAACAGATATTTATGGTGGTTTTAGTGCCCAGCTGGTGGTCAATCAGGTAATATGTTAATAAGTAGGTATCGATGAATGAACGGCGTAAGGGTGATTGTATACCGCGCTGCTCTGAAGCTGCGTCTAACCGCGGTTTGGCTGTTCGTTGTCACATTTAAGTTGACATTTCACATGAATAACTTTTAGTACAAGTTAGCTCTATCTTTTACTATTTTATGAATATTTCGAAATGCTATTCTCTGGCTTTTCAACTTACTGCCCACCTTACTATATATCTTTTAGGAAAATAATCTGGATTTATAGGCAAGTATTTGCAAAGAAATTAAAATGTTATTGATATTTTGTTTCAAAAACAGCCTCATCAAATTATTATTTGAAACATTATACATTTGTTAGAAAATTTTCAAAACCTTATATAATAGAGCACAATCAATCAATATTTACAAGTTAACTCAACCTATTTTGCCCTAACTTTAAGATACTAACATATATTGGTAATCAAACCGTATATCACGTGTATATATTGCAGTAAAATGTAACATTGTATTAATATAGAATCAAATTAGATACCTATAATTTCAACGCTGTGAAGCCTCGAGTGTAGTTAGCCTTATCGAGGAATCTGATGTCGCCGAACGAGTTAAAACTAGGATAAGACAATAAAACACTGAACTCGTCCACCGTCCACCGTCCACCGTCCACCGGACCAGTCCGCTTACGTAAAGTGCACTCGATATTGTACGGACAGGTATGCAAATAAGACGATCCAATGAAGATACTTTTTTTAATTAAAACCAAATTTAATAACTCAGCGGAAGCGACTCAACAGATTTATGAAATAACATAAAACGTTTCGCTTAAATAACCAATTATTGCGCTCATAGAAATGTGTAATTATGTAAATAATAAATTTAATGATGTAACTGTACCGTGATCTGGTACATCACGTTCTCATCACCGCGGCCGCTTCATGTTTGCTCAAACTTGTCCCTAATTAAACAATCTCGTTTCCACTTTTATATTTTCCTAGTAACGTGGTCGTGCGGGGCAGCGGTGGGCCGGCTTAATTGGAGCATATTGACTTTTATTTGGATTTCCTTAACAAACTCGCGATCATATATTTTTACAGTTTATACTTTCGTGAAAATTACTACTTATTTTAAAACATAATCGGGAATCGACTCCATAGCCTGGTTAGTACTGACCCTGCCTACGAGGCAAGTGGTTTCGGGTTCGTTTCCTAGCCGGGACATAAATGTTTCTTCTCGGGTAATGGGTGTAAGTGATTTCTAATTTGGGTTGTCAATGGTACCTTCAACTCTGGGTATCCTAGTAAGGGGATATGAGTGGATTAGCGTTTATTTTATTGATGTAACTTGTTCTATTGATCACATTTGCTAATTGACCTTTATTTTTACTTGTTCTACCTCGAGGTTGTATTAAATAAGGGATTACGAATGCTTTCGTCACAGAGCAATTAATAAATCGTGTCAATGATTATACATATTTTTTCAACCATACAACAAAATGTGTTGTGTACTATCAATGTAAACTTAATACAAAATTAGTGATAAACATTTCTCACCAGTGTAAACATGGAATCATAGATGCTCCAAAAAAATAAAATAAATGAGCGACAGATAGGGAAATACGATATGTTCACGGAACGAGCCGTGGATAAGATCTGTGATACCGATCAGGCGTATACACCTAGCAAGTGATATGCAAATGTTTATGACACGGCCAAAATGAGCGCTGCGTAAATTTCCATGTGCGGCCCGCGGACGGCGGCGGACGGCGGCGGACGGCTTGACCGCGAGCTGCCCGCAATTGTACGTATATTATCGTCATTTTATGCTAATGCGGACATCTTCGACCATTAGACGAGCTCCGGAGAGATAAATTATACGATGCGCGGGCGCAAATTTAGTATTATTTCTAAATTTTTTAATTCTCGTAACGGTGATGCCGTGTATCTTGTTTGTAACGTTCAAGGAAAGTATGTTACCGTTCTGTTTGGTATTTCAAATCGAAATCGCTTTTCGTTTTTATCGTTGCGAGCGACGTAATTATATTTCCGATGCCATTTTTATTCATAATCGATCGGTTGCGTAAAGCGTTAGTGCTGTTGGCGTGGTCGTAATGTGATTATAATTGCAACAGCAGATTTGCAATGCGAAATTGTTATATTAAATTTAGGCGCGATCCTGTGATTTCAATAATATCGTAGGTGTCTGCTATCAAAATGTAAATTATAAATTTCCCAGTGATGCCTTTAAATTTTCGGTAAATACTTTTAATGTATTTCCTTATTGTTAATTTTTTTTTGACATAAATGCTGCGAGATTGCTAATAGGTTATATCCAAATGTATGACATGATTTAACAATAAAATCATTATCATACACTTTGTTAAAACATCCGTGTAGAGGCGTCGCTTCTGGTTTTTTTAGTGAAACAATGAATCATGAAATGGAATCACGCATATACCGTATAGTATTTTAATAAACGAATCAGTAGGTGACCCGGTAACGCGAACACATTGTAAATCTACGAATGGTCCAGATCCAATCACACGCATCGAATCAAAACATTTTGTACATATCAATGTAATGTCCAACAAAAACCTGGCACGATCTTCCAATTAAAATTATTAGGTACTGACGCGTTTTTTACGATTTGTGGCATATAATAACAAGTGAACGTGGGGCCGATGCGCGATGTTATATGATCGGACTGGCCGCCCGTAAAACCTGAATTACAACTCGTTTATTTTATGATTCGCCCGTTTATTTATAAGTGCTCAATAGATCTATACTCGTTACTAGATACTTATTAATCGTCCGGCCGACAATACAACTCCATCTCCGAGATTCCGTATCTACATCCAATCATTAATAATCACGGCAACTGTTGTTTTTAACATTCTTATTTCGGGAAAATCTCTACATTATTTATCTTGTTAATTTTGGTTGCACCCCAGAAAAAAATTAAGATTAATCATTATAAAAAATATTAATTTGCACACGTACTATTGCTACTTGGCTCCTCGTCTTGGTCTTCAGCAAACTTCTGATAATCTCTAAAATTTTATATAATGTACTTTTTTAATAAAATTGGAGAAAAATATATATTTAATTTTCAATTATGTACCCTTTCTCTAAGTTTCAGCTACTGTCTATCCGTCAGATCGTGCGATTCCTGGTGTTTTGTCCCTTTTTATACATATACTTCATTAGAAACCACTTGTTTCTCATTAATGTACCAATTCATTAACAAAATGGTTAGCTGATATGGAAAATTTTATCTAAACAATTTGGTGTCTATTAATTTCTCTACAATTGTTATTTTAAGGTTAATTATCGTTAAATTATCTTTTAAAATCATCAGGTAATATACAACCGAAGTGTATTTAAGGTTTAAAAAAACACCTTTACGATTGGACGATACGTGCGCCAATAACTTTCATCCTTTGTGCATTAAACTCAAATCACAGGTATTTGACCTAGGTATACCTATGCTTCCGTTTCTTGAACGGTAACAACCTTCAATAAATGACCGGTCGCCGGCGTACTTAACAAGTTTTATTGTTAAATACAAAACATTAAAATTTTAATTCGGAATCCGGGGCGAAGACAACGGGCCGCTCTGCCTCATCTGTCAAAACCGCTCAATGTTTTTAAAAAGGTTTAAGATCGCCCGACCTGACTTGTTATTGTTATTTATATTAAGACGGGCCGAATTGCCCGGACCCTTCGCACTTGGCGTGAAAAAAATAACAATTACGAAGAGGAGGATTCGATTCTTATCGTGATTGAGTGTAGGTCGATTTTTGATCGTTTGCGAGTCTTAGTAAAATGTATCACTAAGGGTATGGAATGCAACGGATTGCGCGACTCATGTGTAGGTACACGTTTTTTGTGCGCGCGCGAGGGAGACGCAAGATGGCGTAAGGGTCGTTTGCAAAGTGCACTAATGGGAATTGTATGTGAGATGTATTCCAACCGAGTTATGCGCGCTTCATTTGAGTTCGAAATTCAAGTTTCTGTTGTCCATTTGCAGACACCATTTTGTTTAGTCGTGATTGCACATCTTTTGTCCATTATACATATTTTT
>DWPA01000420.1:0-25504 GCA_018251375.1 Calpodes ethlius
GGGGACCTGCTTCTGGTAACTGGCCCGCGTAGGGTATTTACTTAAGCAGTGTTAAGGGATTGCCAATGCAACACTGGTCTTCGAGGCTCTCTTTACATAATGGAGAACTCTTTTTTCAAAGTTGTTTCAAAGTTGCGCAGATATGTTAGAAGGAAACCCGTTCCACAACCGGGTCAAACGACAATTCCTGGGTGTTCTATCCTCTGAGTGTTTTGGGTCGATGAAAACTCGGGCTCCGCGTTTCTATAGGCCCTGCAGTGGGCTTAGGTGGTCATTTTTTGTACCTACCCAGAGGCGAGGCTGGAACTTCATATCCAAGTTTTTAACATATTTCAAAAGTGAAGCAATTTTTTACCTGGTTCAAGTCGCTCAGTCTCTTGAAGATCTTGTTCTTAGCTTAGTCTGTGGTACCCTGGATGCTTTGACAATTCTTATCAATACCTAATATTAACAGTACTCATTCATTAACTATAGTTCTTTGAACAGTCCTATCCGTACCATATAATAATAGGGATATCTTAGCGGGAACGCACAAACTTGTCTTGTGTCTTCGTTGTCTTCGTGAGGCAGAAGTTAACTAGATTGAATCAAACTCATACTAAAGTAAAAATCTAATCGTAGCCGAACTCAAGATACTCTCTATTTCATATGATACACGCCCATATTTACAAATTAAGCAGAATCGAGCATTATATCGTAGACAAACTGTGCTAAGTTTATAATCTACCAGTGAGACCCTTATCCTAGGTAGCAAAACCTTTTTCTACTGTTTACTCCTTCATCGTATATTCTAAAATGTACCTGTTCGTAAAGAAGAGTAAATCTAACGATGAGAGATACACCGTATAACGACATAAATCTTTACTGCACAAAACGGAACTTTATTAGAATGCTGTTACAAGAGTTTTATGGACTAATCTCTATTGACGTGCACCTAATAACTGGCTCTAGTCGGTATCAGTTGGCAGCGGCGCAGAGCGCGGGCCCGAGCCACTCGGAATATATCTAAACACCTTTTTCATATCTAGTCGCCCAAAAGTGCATCATCGGCGTTGCTAATTTCGAAGATGTTACGACATCGGGCACGGACGGGCGCTGCAGTGCGGGACTGAGGCCCGGCGGGGGCAGGCGAGGGCGGAAGGGTGCGGGGGTGCAGGGGGGCGCAGGGGCGCGGGGAGGGGCCGCGACCCGGTCACGAGTCACGAGTCGCGAGCCGACAGCGCGGCCGCGGCGCGAGCCTGCGGTGCGCGCCGCCCGCCGAACGACCATCCTAACCTCTAATTGAAAAACGTGTTAATTCTATTCGCTTTTATTATGCTCGTTATTCGACGACCGCCCAAAAACTTGCAATATACAGGCCGTGTCCGCGCCGAGATCTTCGCGTCGTGCCGCTGGGCCGGAGTACACCGCGCGGACGGTTGTACGTTGTGCTAAATTGTGCAACTGTTCCACGATTGTGTGTTCAAACAATGGTGTCGCTGTATTGTGCTTGCAGCCGTATTATGGGATGGGTCACCTTTATAGTTATTTACTGAGGTCTTTTTATTTAATGATGAGGAAGAAGATTTATTTTGTTTGTCGAGTACTAATCAGTGCGTTATACGAGTATTCTCCACTTTACTATATGAGAATGTTATTGACTGAATTTGCATTATCATCTAGTACAAGTTAATTTTCCGTCTAATTAAAAAATATTGAAGAATTTTAAGTGAACGATACAAATACTTTTGTGTCACGTACAGATTAATTGACAATATTTCTTTATATCGCAGTAATTCAAGTAAAAAAGCAGTAGACTCATTTTATAAAATGACACCTGGCTAGGTCTTAATGCAGCTTCCTGAAGCCAAATCACGTCCTACTCGTGCAAGTGTAACTGTACCGTCGGCCGCGTGTGTTCTAGATGACCTACAGTTTCCGTAGCAGTCACAGGGACAATAAATATCTGAACCGAATGTGCAATAGACATGTGGACTTGATGTAGAAACAGTGAAGTGAGTGCGTCGCAAAGATGATTGTCGAAATACAGGAGGTAACGCTTGTCCACTGCCCACTGCCCACTGCCCACTGCCACCGCGAACACCATCGCACCACGGAATGACCCCGCTCATCGCTTCACTTCCCGTAGAGTCGATACAGTTTTATTTATACCATTATTGACACAATACTACATTAGAGTTTAATATTATGATTTATGGGTTTATTTAGAGCGTTAATTTAGGTACGATATAATTTATTTCCGAAGCGAACAAAAAAAAACGAATGTCAAACAGCTGTTTCAAATCGCTAGAATTGTATTTAAAAATATATATATGATATGGCTTCTAAAACAAATTTATTTTAACTATAAATAAAACGTTTTGAAAACTATAGGTATACATAATATTATCAATTTTTTTTTTGTAAATCTGTAATTGTTTTGTAGTTAACTATAAATCTAAAAAAATGTAGTATAAGCCTTCATAAAAAGATATTTCCAGAACGATTTAAAATCCTGCAAATGTAGAGCACTTAAACTCTATTAAAAAAGCGAACTCGAGTAGAGCAGCATCGACAGGTCTCTCTTTCTCAAGATCAATGTAAAATAGGCCACTGAGGTGCCCCTATGTGGACATTTATCTGCTCCATCATCGTCCTCAAAACATATGAAAGTTTCTATTGAATTTTATCGTGAACAAATTTTTGTGATAAACTTTTATGTACATGTTTATGATGAAATTAATTTAATACCCAAATTACAAACATTTTCAAAATTTATCACCAAATATCTTACCCGATTGAAATTGACGGAATAATAACATGAGTGTTAATGGGTTCTGATTACGATGATTTATTATAATACTTGTAAAAACGATCGACGCCGATGCTTATGGAAACAATTTGGAAAACACTAATTGATTA
Source organism: Calpodes ethlius (assembly GCA_018251375.1). Lineage (NCBI taxonomy): Eukaryota > Metazoa > Arthropoda > Insecta > Lepidoptera > Hesperiidae > Calpodes > Calpodes ethlius. The sequence continues at coordinate 2,902 of DWPA01000420.1, forward strand.
TGAAAGATGTTTATTTCCTGACCTACCTCACATGCTGACAAGCAACCTTCTCTTAGTGAAAATCCTTGACCAGCAGGAGGACAAACTCCAGTTTAGATTAAAGATCGTGCAGGCCACTAGGTCAACGCACAGTGCGTGCGAGGCGAGGGGCGTGTCAGTGAGGGGTGCAGAGGGGCTAGAGGGGCTAGAGGGGCGGGGGCGCAGGTCGCGCGGGCGTTGCACCGCTGCAGCCAGTACAGCCACTACGGGCACTACGGATGCCGGCTACGCACTACGCTCGTAGCTCCGCTACGCCGTAGCGCTCACCGTGGACCTACATCAATACTTCAAATGCTTTGAATTTAATATCTTTGAACTTCATACTGTCAGTTAATGAATGGTGATGAATTGTTTACCCGCGAGAGGAGAATGATAATTACCTGTTGTAATTAACATCTGATTCGATACATATTCGGTTGTAAAGAAACGTTAGGCAATTTTCAATGATACGAACATGTAACATACGAGTTTGTAGGTAGGTATCCGCGATGTAAAGTACCAAACGATCCATAAATATGTGTACAACCGACTTGTGTGAATTCGTAATAAAATTATTTTCAGAACAGCTTCACGACCGAGACAAAATTACGTGAAACATGATCAATAGTAAACGTTTAGAGACACGTCAATGAGTGTTTAGTAACGATGACTGTAGTAAACTTTGCCGTAAGTGTTGTTGTGCGCAGTCGAACTGATTTTAAACTCACGTGTTACAGAACATCATCACCACTTCATTAGATACTTCAACTCATTGAGTGATCAGTCATTTAGCGGTCCTTTTGCTACAGAATTGCATGGAAACTTGTCAATTATTTTACATTGCATAACACGAGTAAATTTGAATGTTAGTATCGCCTTAGATGAAAGTACGATGTGGATGTATACATCGCGAAGTGCTTTTTAAATTCAAGCTTTATGTAGAGAGGTACGTGAAGTGTAAACTTTGTTTGCAGGAGGTTAGAGGAAAGAGGCCTTTCAAGATATGGGACAGTTCGCGGAACGTGAGGAAGGGGCTAGTCGTCACTAGCTTTGAGGAGCTCATACACAGAGGTAAGTGTATATATTGTACGTAGAGCTATCACCGGACGGGATGGAACTGTGTATGTTGCACTCTTGCTAGGTTAATCGGTGATTTATTTGAGACATACATACCTGCGCTAAGTTTGGTATTGTGGCTAGCACAGATATATACAAAAATGTCAAAATAATTCTCTCACATATATATCTCGACTTGGAGACATTTCGCTTGGGCGGTCGGATTCACTAAATATTACAAAAATGTATTAAATATTAATATTTTTAATATTATTATTACCAAAATCATTTTTAGAACTTTGTAATCATACTTAAGTCTTTATTTATATGTCGTTATTTATAAATATTTTTGATACTTTTGTTTAGAAGCGAAATATTTTCACCGGATGTTTGGTATCGGATATTATTGTCATTTAAATTATTTTTAATTAATTCCTACGATATGACAAGTCTCAATTGTCATTCAACTATTCAACATAATTCAATGATTTTAAAATCATTAGATATAATTATTACAACACAATATAATTATTTGTAATTACTTAAAGGAAGGAGACAGGGTTATCATTGCTGCTAAGATTTTGTAGCCCTAGTTACTTAAAATTAGGATGTAAATTTTAAGTAACTTGGGATACTAGATCCTCATCATAATTCTATCATCAATAAGTCGTTATCGCTCGCATGTGTTGCTACACATTTTGAGATCTTAAACACTCTTTGAGTCCAAGTTAAGCTCTTATAGTAGTCAATGATAACACAGGCGGTAGGTATGTAATAGGATCCAAATAAAATTCACTCGTTTAATAACCACCTCCTTCCATATTTCTGCCGTGCAATTGCCTTAAAGTTATGTTCTGGTCTGTAGAGTGAGGGACAAATAAATAACGACTATTAATTTGACGATTACTAGTACTTGCTCACAGGACTAACCTACACTAACAGTTCTGACTCTTTGTAATGAATAATAACGCGAGGGATGGTGACGATGCAGGGTTCTTTGATATCTTTAAAAAAAACAACTATTACTTATTGTAGTATTATCCCAAAATGTTCTTGTCTGTGTCGATTCTAGTATTATCATCTGCTTCCTCCTTATCCAACAATGCATTTGACGCTTTCAGTGTTATGGATATCAATAGATGATTCAGAATTTCGTGGCCAAATAGCAAGTATAACTATCATTTGTTTTTAATTAATTAACGTCAATCAGTCATCACTGTTATATATAAGTAAGGTGTGCATCTGTTTTGTTTTTAAGTAGAAATGTTAAATCCGACATGTTAATTTAAAAACAAAATTACCCCTAAGTGGTTACAATATAAAATTTATACGTGTACAAACTTGTAGTCAGATTTTAAAGCTGTCCTCTTAAGGGTGAGAGCCCTTCAACCGGCGCGCTTGCCGTGTTCTTGGCATTCTAAGTGCTACGGCGTAGCGTCGTAGCATCGTAGCGTTGTAGCAATGTTTCACTTTAGATCATTCCTTGATGTAGCCTTTGTACGATTTTAAATGATGGAAGATATTTTTGATTGCCTCTGTTAAGTTATCTTTATGTCGCTCATTGCGTCCTTAATTTCAAATCAAAGCAATATATTTCTCATGAGAAGACTTATTATGTGACAATGCGAAAATATTTTTGAAGCAAACTCTTTATTATGCCAAATAAAATCCAATAAATTTAAAAAAAAATAGATATGCTCTGTTGAAGAAAGTTATTTATGTGTTATGTTCGTTATTCTCCGATGCTGTACTGAGGTTATATGAAATGGATATCTAAAACATATGTTAATTGGCCAACTAGTTAAAGAACCAAATAACTAAATGTATTAGGGAAGAGTAGAAATAATCAACATCACTGTCAAACCTGAAAATTTTTATATTAAGTTGATATACTAATACAGTTGCAATCTTATTGCAGTGAATAGGCTCTTTATAAGTTAGTGCGCACAACATCATAGACTACATCGCCACTTACCATCAGGTGGGATAGTAGTCGAGCACTGACTACTGATATATCCCGCGAGTAACGAACAGCTTATGTAATTGTAAAGTTTATTATAGTTTTATGTTGTATAAATGTACCCAAACTTGAAACCAAGAAACGAGTCGCAAGAAATTATTATTGTTGCCAGGTTAGCGGCGTACTCGTACCAAAAAGCCTTGGCCCAGTAATCGGTCAGTAATACTCACTATGCACTAACTTAACCTATATTTTAACACGCATTTGGTTCATTATAGCCTTACAGTTTGGGTGCAATGTTATCAAATAAAAATGTAAATTTTGTTCTCGTGACATTAGGTATTGGCTCAAAAATGCATAGAAAGTATCTAACTGTAAGTTCATTGATGTTTGCTATATGGAGGCGTTTGTATATAAGAATATCACTTCTACATTATATTTTAGATCAATCAAAAGATAACATTACATTAAGAATACATCCAACATACAATAAAATGTAAACTAACCGATTTTGTTCCGGTTAATCTCAGAAACAGCTTACAGTTTTTTAAGTAAATAGCCGACAGATGAGCTACGATTCATATAAAAGTAAGTGGATTTCGCTGCCCGTGGACTTCAGTACCATCCAAGGCAATACTGATATATATTTATTAATAGGTTCACAAATGTAAAATATATCTCAAAGTAAAGCGCCCCATCTTAACATTTTTTGGGTGGACATACCTACTAAGTGATCGGATTACCGAAGTGAAGCGATAGTTGTTAGTAGTATAAATGAATACTTCAAGAAGCACGGGGGTATTATTTAATCCATGTCGTCCCACCCCGTACCTACAGCGGGTAGAAGGGGAAAGACCCGCTGGAGTCACCCTCGCTCGCGTCAGGCACCACACTCTGAGTTCCAATTTCATTAAACAGAAGCAATTGTTCACGCGACGCAGAATAATTAGATATAGAGGCGGCAGAACCTTTCATGCCTAATTAGAAGCATCACGCTCGCCTCGGAGCGAGACACTCTGTAAATCGTTTAGCACCAGGTCAATAAAATTTTCCGCTCAGCCTCTCGCCTGACCTGCTTTCGTCCTGCAGCCACCAGCCTAGTTCGGTCTAGCCCCGCCTTATAAGCACTCGTATTGAAATAGAACTCTTTATAACGCTGAAGTGGTTTCGTGTCGCCATTACTGGACGCAGCCTTAAGTTTTCTTTTAAAACTCCGCCGGTTGAAATGAAGGAATTTTATTTCGGATGGCGGATTTCTGAATAGGTAGCTGGCTCTAAAAGTTAATTTATCAAAGTATTTTTACATAAGGACCAAGTTTTCAATAGCTGCACTGGAGTAGATTAAAAAATATATTTTATTTTCTTTTGATTCATAACCGAATGTAAATTAACTTATTTTATAACGTTGTAAATGTTTCTTTACTTAATTTTGTTAAAAATTAAGTAACAAAAAGGTTATCTGTTTAAGCATAAAAGGGGAGCGGGCGTTCTTTACAAATGATGCATACAACAGTAAGTTTTATTTGTCGCTTACGATCATATGAGACATAGCAAGTAGATGATGATAAATAAAAAAAAAAATAGTATATTCCCTTCTTACGGTGATTCCTACACTACAACAGAAATAATTACACTAAGTAGATTAGAGCCTGGCCCACACAGGTTTCGCCGGTTTCCCTCCCCAATATTTAATAGAGAACCAATCTACACTTGAAATTCAAACGTGATACAATTTAGCAAAAAAAACTTTTACTTAATTGTAACGTTTTTACCTTTGTTTAGGTAAAATCATGAAAACTGAATTAGAACTTCCTCTTATTGTATATAGTTGAAATTTGACACACTGCATTAGTTCCGATGACAGTGCATCTTTTGATAAATTTATCGGCGTTATACCATACGGCACAATATTGGGTTACGTAGTTGTAAGTTGATCGACTACTATTTGGTACCTTGTAAGCCTCACCTTGTCCTCAGCTTTCCTTTAAAATTCATCATACACACCAGTGTGCATGTTTGTTTAAAGAAACACCAATTATTAATTAATATACAGTTATATTAATATACAATTATATGAATAGCAGTGATAAATAACATCTTATAAATGAAATCGAGAAAACATAAGTTACGTTATTCATGTAAAATAAAAATAACGATAAGTGATCACTTTTGTTAGATCACTCCTGTTGGTTTAATACTTAATAATAATATCGGTTATAACTGTTGTGAATTATACTGGTTAGCATATTGTATGACTAAACTACTTGTGTTTGTTGTGCGAATCAGGTAAAGAGAAGCTATCCGTAGCAGCCAGCGAGCCGGTGCGGCTGGTGCTCGAGAGCGACGGCACGCAGGTGGAGGACGGCGAGTACTGGCGCACGTTGCCGCCCAACACCGTGCTGCTGCTGCTGCGGCCCGGGGAGAGATGGTACCCCACCGGCGTCGACGTCATCAAGGCCGGTACGTACTCAACTGCAAGTGACGAGCGGCAATGTCGACTGTAACTACAATGAAGCCACGTGCACGTCATATGAGTGGCTACCGTTCCTGAAAACTGTTTTTAAAATTAACTAGTTCTTTACATAACTTTAAACCGTTTTATCCGGGGGGTTGAATATGACAACGTTGATCAATAATTTATTAAAATATAAGCGGGGTCCCTTATTCTACTATTTACGGTAACGCTGAAGAGTTAGCGCTAATAGGCCACTGATCATCATCACTGGTAGGGCATGACACCTGCATAAACGATCCTTGAATGAATTTTCATGGACTTGCCGAAGACGTGATTGCCGTGAAGCACGTGGCACTAGTTTATGACGCAGTCGTTAGATTAGCTTAATTTTAAATTAACGCCAAATAACTTATTTCTGATTCGTTAATAATACTCTGTAGTGTGTAGGTACACAAAACAGTAATTTGTTTTCAATCTCATTCCAGCGATATCAGCGATACCCAAAATAGTGTGCGAGACTATCCACGCGCTCGAGCTGCACGATGAGACACCCTCATGGAAAATCATGGACAACAAAGGGCGAGTCACGGTGGTGCTGCACTGGGATCAGCGACCGCAGGCATCGCCCGCGGCGCGCTCCCCCTCGCGGCAGGCCAAGCCCGACCGGCGACCCTCGCTCGTCATTCAAACCTCATTGGAGCGCCCGCAGCCGCCACCGCCGCACATAACGGTGGTAAACCACGACGAGCCGGGACCCGCGCGTGCGCGTCTCTCCCGCGCCTCCTCTTCGCTCGACCACCATGTACACACCGCCGAGTGCCGCGCCGCCGCGGCTCCCGCGCCCTCGGCGCACACTGCACACACTCCCCTGCAGCGCCCGCCACCTGATGAATGCGACTTCCACTGCTGCGCGCTACACGAGGAGGGGCGGCGCATAGCGGTCCACAAGAGCGTAGCGACCTCGCCGATCCAGGACGCGCAGCCGCGAGCTTCGCCTCAGGGGCGGCCGAAAGGACACGTTCGCTTCCTCGACGCCGAGTCGGCCCGACGCGGCGGCGAGCGCGACTCCTCCGAGAGCGAAACGGAAAATACGCTGGTCGAGGACGAGGCGGTCACATCGGAAAAATTTCTGCTGCTGATCGATCAACTGAGCGTCGATCAGAAGCGACACCTCACGATAAAAGACATCGGCATCATCCTCGAGCGGCTGAGCTCGAAGATCCTGGACGTGGAGCGGCTCGACCGCGAGTCCGAGTCCGACGACTGCTACAACTGGACGATAAAAGCCACCATTCGAGGGGACGCGCTCCGGGAGTTGGGCGTGATCTACAACGGGAACTACTACGCGATCAGCGAACACCCGGGCTACCGGGAGGAGAACGAGGAGGCCGGTGACGAGGGGGAGGAGGAGGAGGAGGAGGACAGGCTCTGATCGGGCCTGTGCGGCGCCGCCGCGCCCGCGGCCGCCGCGCTGCGCCTCGCGCTCTGCCGCGTCGCCGCGCGCTGACCGCCCCGCGCGCCCGCCGCACCTGCCCACGCTAGGATCGAAGTCGGTCTCGCGGAATGAATTGTGAGTGCCGATTTACAGCACCGAGGAGAGAAGGAGCGATCGCGTCTACCTATATTAGTATTTAGCTCGAAGCTCAAAGTGATCGGAGATCGTGGTGATTATTAGAGACTTATATGAAATTTTGTGGCGGCCCCGACTCGCGCCGCCCGAGCGGCCGCGCGGACCGAGACGCCGTCGATCCCTAGTTAATAATAGCAGAATTATTGTAAGAAAAACTGACTTCCTATCGATTATTAAGATGATAACGTAAGCGCAGTCGGTCGCCACGGATAGTATATTAGGTATATGTATCCAATGTCACCGAACAACAGCAGCACAAGTATTATATAGAGATCAATGTCAATGTTACGAGCAGCCACTAGTGTTCTGGCGAGGCGCGAGGTTGCGACCTGCGACCGGACACTACTTTCTGTTTCAAAATTTCATGTATATTTGTTTCGACGCGTTATAACCGCCATATAGGTAAATTCACGTACGTTGGCCTAACTGTTTAATTTCATCGAGTAATTTCCACGTGAACCCACGTGAAATTTATCTCTCTGGCAAAGTCATGACACCATTAATGTAGTCAAAAAATGAATAACTAAACAATAAATATAGTGACATTAGTATATTATACACGTGGTATTGTATAGTGCATAATCTACTCGCCGAGGCGGGGTGTTCGCTGTTCGGGATTGTTAGCGCGGAAGGATGGACTACTCTCGAGACATGCAAATACAACTCAACAAAACTGATGAAGTTCACTGCCGGCCGGCATGATTGTCGGTACGACAGAGGTCGGTCATCCTAGGACAGGCGAGACAATGATTCAGAGAGAGCATAATAACATAATATGAATAGATATAATGAATTATATTAATTAATAAATTGAATGTTATGAAAGAGGTTGTAACTAAAATACGATTTACCGTCATCGCATCTCGTCATCGTGCCAATGGGTATTTGGTAGTTGTAAGTCGATTCTTGTATTAAATAGCTCTATGGTATCCTAGTATAATGTTTTTAATTTTTGTATAGTACCGAAGCGTGAACGACTCGCGAACTAATTGTATAATATGAAGAAGTCTATTGAGTTCGAAGCCCCGAGGGGTTCCATAAATTGTATAGTTACTTAAGACGTAATATTAACAATTATTATTATTGAAGTATTACTGGAAATTGAAGTATGAGGTTTAGTGCGTGCCGGGGACGCTCGGCGTGGTGTCCGAGCGACGCCCCTGCGGGTATGTACTTTACAACGAGTTTATTTTTTCCATCGAAGCGTTCGATGCGGTTCATGAAAATCTATATTTGAATGATTTCTATTATTAAACTCCATGGGCAACTTACTTCAGTTAAATTTAATGATATACATCGTAATGTTACTTAGCAGGTACCTTTGCTTTCAATTATGACCGAATGATATTTCAATGTCCTTTTCATTTGTGACCAAGACCACTTCAAGGTTGTAATATCTGCAGCTGGTAATGATTCGTTGCATTAACATTTTCTGTGTGATATGAGTCGAATGTCATAGTGTGATTGGATCGAGTGCAGGTCGCGGTGGGTAGTGGTTGAAACGTTGTAACTGCAGAACTAGCAGCATCTTTAACGGAACAATTTTCATGAACCGATTTACATTCCCATTTTGATGTTTTGATACATTATAATCGTAATAATTATTATACATTGGGTTCTAAGGTTTGATATTGTGACTTGTCTTAAAATTAATTAATTTCTAAAATAAATTGCTCTCGCTATGAATTTTAGAAAGCGAATATCTTAAAGCATGTGGCTGAGTTTTACGAAGGAGATTCTTCTCCAATAACAAAACTATTATTTATTAGTGCGGCTCACTTTATTGCACCGGGAGGTGAACGTAACATCTATTACTATTATTGTCTGTATAAAATAACAGGTATTGTAAATTGTAAGTTTTACATTTATCATTCCAATATTAGCCGGTGTTCGATTTCGTTGGGTTACAATAATCATATTTTATTATTCCCGTGATTTGTGAAGTGTGATCGCGAAGACAGCGCTGAGATCTAATTATTTTATTTTGTATAATAAGTTGTTGTAAAAATATGTTTGGTAAGTTGCAAGAATATTGGTTGTTGCGTGTGAAATAATGTTTACTTTTAAACTCGGGTAATATGTTGAAATATCGAAATCGACTGCTGTTTGTTGAGCGGAGTGCATTCATAATGGGTACTGTTGGTGTTGTTTGTAATACGACGTTGCTGATTGATGCTATCACATGTTATGTAAATATTCCTTCACATGGAAAGTTTCGCGTGTACGAGTCCGGTTGCAGAGGTGCAGGCCGAAGTCCAAAGTCCGAAGCCTGTATTTCTGTAACCGTACCCTGGAATACGGCAGATGTGGCTTCCATGTCTAGATTACCTCTTGTATGTTGAGTCGCGATTCGTTTGTACAGCGAAGGGTGAGTCTATGGAGTTACGGTTCGTTACGCACATTATTGATATAGTTAAAGACATTCTGTTTTAATATTTTTATGTGTATAGTAATAATGAAGTAAATCGTAAAAACGCGACCGCGTGCGGTTATTTCTAGCTTTATAGAAGATGCGATTGGGAAATTAAGACGAAAATGTTTAGGATTTTTTAAGCACTTATAATTATAATACTATTGAAAAATAACCCAATAATTGTAACGGAGCGTGTGTGTAATGTGTGGATAAAACGATTTATCGTTACGACCCTTTATTTATTGCGCAGGCTCCTAGACTATAAAACGTATTAATAGACATATTGTTAGCCGGCGGTGAGTATACCGCAATACAAATAAATAATTAAATGTACGAGCCACGCCCGCAATGAACGTGTGTGGATTCGTGAAGCAATTAAATACAATTACGAATTTACTTGTTTCGATGTACTTAATGAAGTATTGGATAAATAGTCGGTATCACTTAATTTCTCAATTGCAGTGTACACACTCCGACGCAGTCCCCTGCTCGACGCGACCGATTTTATATATAGATGTTTAATATTTATTTAATAAGGTTCAAAATAATTAGTGTATTACGATTACGGTACATTAATTAGCACAATTTGTAAAAGGTGCCAAAATTATACTGCCAAGATGAGGTCAATGACTTCATCAGACGTCACGAATGTCACTCGAGAGCCGCCGCACTGCCAGTCTGCCAGTCTGCCACGCCGATCTAGAGTAGTATCGACAACTCGTAGCTAGCGTTAATAAAATATACAAACATTAACAAAACACACTGGCTATTGAAAAACGTGTATAAATACGAAACTTTTGGCATAGGGATCTCGCGGAATCCACATTAGGGGTTCAATGATCTGTAAAGATTAAGTAAAAGACTGCACAGTATTGCTCTTTTACTCGAATATTTAATAAAAATATGGCTGTGAAGACAACCCACTGATAGTCTTACATAACTTGCGTCGGGGTGTGTACACGTGCACCGGCGGTCGACGGTGACGGTGAGGGGCCGTCCTGTACAAGGTTTCGGTTGTATCAGAGATATAGTAAAATTAAGGCATTTTTGAAATCCAGTATCGTACTGACAAATAACATATGTATTAATGCATAAATTAAGTAATATTAAATTTTCTTACCACCAGTCTCTTTCATGGTAATAACACGTTATTATTTATTAAAAACACTCTTCTATTAAAACGCTGTATTATATAAAAGTATCAAGTCAATCAACTACTTGGTAAATATTTCGACCATAAACTACCAATCTTGTGTGAACAGTGTGTCAGAATGATCGTTTATACATATAAACATAATATAAACGGCTCGACCTATCAGGACAGCCTGTCACCGCCGCACGATCGCACCATGGCCGCGGTGCACCGTAGAATCAGGACTGATATTGTTTGTAAGCTCCACCGTTTACCCGTACACTAACGTCTCCGGTGTTCGTGTCTATATAGGTGTCCGAACACCCGGACGAGATGCTTGACCGGCTCAACGCAGTCATTATTATTAAATATGGGTATTATCATGAGCTCAGCGTCAAACTTTTAGATTATATTTACATAAACCCAATGATATTTTATACAAAAAGTCATTGCCTGTATCTAAGTGATGTTTGATTGTCATTCACGTGTCAGTCATTCGTCAAGAAATTTATAACAAATATGGACATTAATTATGTCTACATGAGAAGAATCTGTTTTTTTATATAAATATGTGTAGGCACATTCTGAGGCGATAAAAATGTTATATAATTTCGTATAGTTATATTATGAAAGATATATTAAGTTGTAATCTTCTACTTTCAATAAATTACTTCAAGCGTCTCGATCGGGTGCGCACGCGCAGTTAGATATTATTACGGTGTAGTAGATCGAGTCCTACCGGATCAAAAATGTATAGGTTTTTTATTAGCGATGAATATGTTTTGTTGAATGTCAAGTGTTGTAAACTACACAGCCATAACGATACGTAAACATTGAATGTTAGTAAGGAAATTATAATATAATCGATACAGTTAACGCACTTAGGTGAGTCATTCCGAACTTATAATAGTGTTCGATATTTGTATTTTTAGGTTAAACTTAACCATTTCCTACGAAACAAAGCAATGTCGCTCATGTTGTGTCTAACGAAACCAATTTTCTTCATTATATAGTAACGTTTAGTTGACGTGTGTGAATGTTTACGTTGTGAAGTCGTTCAGACTGCCCTTTGATATGTATTTTGTAATCTGAGTGTCAAATTACGATGCCAAATTATTTATAAATTGTTGGTTCAAAACCTTCATTCTTGAAGTCTCTACAACTGGACAATTAATCTTAAACATTTAATTTAGATAAGTATACAGATAATGCTTAGATGATAGCGATGTGGTGAGTACCATTCCCTCATCACAATTCGGTCAGAATATAGACATTTCGTTACTTCAGTAAATTTTCAAATCCACAATCATAAAAGTATAAACATTATTAAAAACAATTGAAGTTTAGCACTACAGCTATATGCAAGAAAATATGTTATCTGTGTATTTCATTACATGTTAAATGTTTGGTTTTTTTTTTTTAACATTTTGGTTTTCATATAATTTTAGTTAAATTGACTTGATCTAAATGTCAATCCGCCTTGCGTGCCAAACTAAAGCTGCTACGACGTTCAGATATTTGTTAAGAGATAACTGTTTCATAAAAATGTATTATAGTTATACAAACATCGGTAACATGGAACAAGACTTAAAAAATTCAAATAAAATAGAAACTTTACTTCCGTTAATCCGTCAATATTCGACATTAATATCGATTGTTATTCAAGGTCAAAGAATTTTAGCTAAACTTAACAAGGAGACTTCAAGAATTGTTATAATTAGTTTTTGGTGTACTATTAATAAGTAAATAATTAAAAATGTGTTAATGATTTTGTACGAGCCGGACTGCGACGTCTCCAGACGACGGGGGCAGTACCAGATTTGTTTCGTTACATTAATAATGTACCCGTAAAACTTCACTGCCACTAATTTAAAAATAAAAATATTGGAAACGATTCGCTCCGTGTTTCATTATTACTGGTTTACAACCTTCATCGACTCAATAGATTTGTGACCAAATGAGAGTGGGGCAAGTTACTCACAATTACTAACTGCACGATAACCAATACTTACGTATACTAACAATCGTAACGTCCGCTGTCCTGTTTCTAACAAATAATGCAACAAAATAAAACATTATTGAAACTTAATACAAACAGAACTAAATACAATCCCTTCTACAGTCCTAATAAGTTTGTCACAGACGTCCACAGGCAGCAGGGGATGTTCCCACTACAAGCTCGTTTGCTTTCCGTTTCCCATAAAAAATAAATGATCACATCAGCCTTAAATATCTGGTTGCCGAACTTAGTTGGAAATTATAATTATCTGCCCTATTCCTATTATAATCTCGTGTAACCAGAAATGTTTCTACAATAAGAACCGGAATCTTCCGAAATTAAATGGAATGTAGAAGCTGTCATGTGTGAGAGTGCACAAAATAATTAGTATAAATTTTCCCTCAGCACCGCCTTAACACGACCTGCATTCACGTGAGCGGAGTTATTATAACCACTGAAGAAGGCGTTGGGGTGAGATAAGAGCAACTTTCTTAGTAGCAGATCTATTACCAAATATCTGTGTTTACTTTCGACGAAGTAAGCATCATTAAGTGCGAGTAGGGTTCTAACGTGGCATAGTTGTCGTGGCAACAATAGTGCATGTTTATAAATGTACCTGATCTCCTTTTTTTATGTCGGAGACTTCGAGACGCGTGTGAACAGAAGAATTACATTAGAGCGCTTGCTTACTTTTTTATGCTAATTTATTTAAGAAACATAAAGTGAAACTTTAAACTCCTGGTTTTGAGTGTGTACCGTTATTTATTATATTATGTATATGTATAACACTCTTAAAACATGATTATCTACAGACAGTCATGAAGCTAATCCCGGGGTCCGTCGATCACATACCAGCTTAACATTTTGAATTGTTTCCCTGCGCAGAGCGGTTAGCTCGTAATTTATATTATTTCATGATGCTGCAACCACATTTTACAATTTATTCACGTCAGAAACTTTTGAAGTTTTCGTATAAATTTACGTCAGTACACGTAGTTCTAGTTGATACGTAGGGTGGTGGTAATGTTACTGAGATAACTGAATGTTTACTATTTAAAATATGTTTGTATATAATTAAAATGTATTTAACATTTCATTTTACATCGTTTGACATTACTTTTATTAGTTACACGACATAATTTCAATATGATCTATTATAATAAGTCTAGCCATGTAATAAACTATAAATATATTTTGAAAGTAATAAAACATTCACTCTGACAATAAAAGTAAGAAACTTTACAGTACCAGCAGTAAACTAAAACATATTTAATTAATAAATGAAGTATCCAAAACAAAGAAATAAATTGATATTATATGTCCTCAACCTAAAAAATATGAGCATATAAGTATTACTGTGTAGTGTTATGTAGTATGCAGTGTCTTGCTTTTCTTCTAGTCATTAAATGCTGTGCGCTACATGGATCTAAATCATGGCATGCGATAAATAAAAACCTTATACTATTTCAAGAACAGAACTTGACAGCAAACTTAATCGTTTGAAATGTGTTCACGTATCAAACACGAGAAGAATGGAGTTCAATTCAATTCAAATTAGTTAAAATTACTGATAAGATTATATTTATTGGTATTCGGATTACAAAACATGAAATTTTCGTTAATATCAAAGTGTGTGAAATACTAACAATAATTCAATTACATTAAAAATGTATTCGAGGTATGAGAAATTCCTTAAAATATTTAGGTAATCATTTTACACATTTTAACGTGCGAACCCAAGTGTCTACCTAGCTTCAAATTCAAGTGTACCAAATTTTCCTAATTCATTATAAGTTTATAAAGCAGTACACCATGAAACGTTCTCTACAGGGGCCTATTAATTCTAGAGGAAGTACTTCCCTTACAGTCCTGGCGACAGTAACAATAAGACTGGCGAAGACACGAACACCTGCAAACAGCGTTTTAAGGGGATCGAGAACTTTCTACGCAGGATCGCATTTAACTTGGGTATAAATATCTTTATATGTAATATGGAGGATAAAATCTACCAGGGTCGTTGCGCCGATCAGTTCAATAAATTAGAGTTACCAACAAATAGTCTCTGATGTTGATGAGCATCAGTCTGAAAGACTGTCTCTCATATTGCAGTTTACCCGCCTCTATTTCGGTTGGCAACAGGCAAAGTAGCTATTGAAAGGGGTGATTCTTACTGATTACGGAAAAGAAACAGGGATCCATACAGCAGTCCTTGACATTTATTTATACGACATTTACAGATGCGAAGGGGCTTAACTTTATATTATGTTGCGGTGATATGTTTTTTATATTCTTAAATCATAATAAAGATTCCTGGTTTTTAGGAAACTCACCATCCCAGACAGAAGTTAAGATAATCTCGTGCATACCGATAGACGTAACGGATTTACAGAATAAGATAATTTCCTTAGAACGCCAGCTTTTTGAGGCCACCAACTCCAAGGGGTCGGCGAAGCAGGTGCCTGTGCGCACGGCGCCGATTGATCCAGCAATACGAAATACAAATACAGTGTTGTCTTGCAAATGTAGCGAAGTAAAGCCGCTTGGTTTAGGAAATGTTAGTAAAATGCACTCGCAATATGGCGATGAATCTTCTAAAACAAGAAAATCAACGGTCTCCTTTCTTTTCCCTACCATGTCGAGCACTGTGCAGCAAAATCAACCTTTCATGGAAAACGAAAACTGGATCGAGAAAGAGTCAATAGACAGAAGCATTGACGGCCATCAGAAAAGATTCTTTCGAAGATGCAAAAAGAAGAAGTTTATTAAAAAAAAAGACAACCATAAGACTCAATTAGTGTATTACGCTCAAACTGAAAACAGCCCATTCACTAGTTACGGCATGTCCACGGACATCCCTTTCCCAAGTTATCCGACGCCAAAAGTCGACAATGTCTTCAGTAAAACTTACTTAGCGAATGTTATTCAAAGACATTTTGATCCGGAGCGAGTCGTGGAAGAATTTTCAGATACGAGTCATTTTACTTCACCCGTCTGCAGAGATTACCATAGCCGTGGTCATTGCCCGTATGAGTCCGACATGTGCTCATGTTGCCACGGAAATTTTCAAGATGTTGATAGATACGGTAAAAACCAGAATTTTATCGTTGAACCGATTGCCACACACCTGCACAAGGAATTTAATAAAGATATTTATTACGATTCAAATCTCTATGATGTTGTACCTGTCAAAGAAAAATCGGTAAAAATGCCAAAGAATGAGAAACTTCCGATAAAGGAAGCGAAACGTCCCGTTGACATTCGATGTTGGCCTGAAACCGCGCGAAGCAAACCACGCCACCATACTACAATACACCATCAGACAAAAATATACTCCAAATTAAAAAACAAGAAACCCACATGTCGGGTACATACCGCCAAAGATAACATTAAAACTTTAACGCCAAATAACTGCAGGGAAAACAAAAAAGATAAAATAATAGGTCCTACCGATACTTCCAAGAGCTTTTGCATTGATTGCAGTGAAATATACCCAAAGCCTCTGTCTGCTGCACATAGATCGGGTAAAACAGAAACACAGCCGGTGAGAACAGTTTTTCGAAAAAATGCTGAGAGTTTAACAATAGACGTCAATCCCAAAAATTTAACCATTACTAGAAGCATACAGATCGACATAAATTCAACAGAAACCAAAACCGAGGAAACATTGAATCAAATAAAGAGTATACTGCAGTCAGTCCTAGCAGAAGTCAAAACGAATCCTCAGGTGAATCATTTACCAGAATCAAAGTCGAAGAAGGACGCAGTAATACAAAAAGGTCCTTCACAAAGTAACATACAAACGTGCTCATCTCTTCTTCATAGTTTTACTTACAACAACTCTTGTAACACTAACCCTTACCTGCAAACTTGTTCTCGTCAGATTGCTTCACCGTTTTGCTTTACAAATGTTCCTCATCAACGTCCTAATTGCACCCAAAATTTTCCTCTACTCATCCAAACACCTGGGCATCAAAAATGCGGATGTTTTTATAAAAGTAGTAGTCACAAAAGTGCACCGGCTCCAAAACAGGCAGCCAACACGGCTACCAATACCGAGATAGAAAAGCAAGAGTCCCAGAGCGGTGAAACAGAAAAGTTAATAAAGGAGATATACAAATCTATCGCACTGACTATGGATTTTCAAAAGGAAACGTCGAATAGTGAATATGACGAGGTTAAATCAGTAACAAATAATTATACTGAGGCATCTGGAGCTAAGGATCTTCGGAGCACAATTATTGCCATGTCTGATGCGCAAACTGGCCCTACAGCGACCGCTTTCAGCACCACAACAATCAGAAGTAATTATATTGCCGATTCTAAACCAACTGCTAAAAGAAATGAAGTTGATCATTATTTAGATTATGAGAGTCAATCAACGGACCACGAGCTGCTGGACGCAGAAGATAACTACATAAATAAAGCAAACGTGGCATCAACGATCAGCGAACATTATTCTGAGGAGTTGACCACAGATGACGAGAGCGAGGCGAATGTAGAAGAAACGGAAGATGTAAAGGTAACAACTGATTTATATTTTTTTAATTAAACTTGTGATGATGAACACGACCATAACACAGACATAAACAGATTTAAATTTCAATTACTAATATTGAATCCTTAATTGCAGAACAAGATTGAGAAGATAGGTTTATTTAAAAGGATGCTGGGATCGGTGAAGCTGTTCAACAAGAGTAAGCAAAAGGAAGAAAAAGTGAGTAAAAGGCAGGACCTAGTACATAAATTTGATGACGAAAAAGTGGAAAGCGATTCAGATGACTATCAAACAATATACAGTGAGAAAATTACAAGACCAGAACAATATTTGAATAGGAGGCGTCAATACAAACCAAGAAACTACGCAACATATAGACCGGCACAAGACAAGAGTGCTCAGCGGCTAAGAAACAGCAGAAGATCGCCGTACATGGAACAGGAATACAGAAGGCGATGGAACGAACAACTTATGTTTCAAGGAAACTCGGAGAGAAGGTATTCATCAGAACGGCCGTATTCTTACCAACAATCACCCGTGTACTGGCAGAACTACGAAGCTAGGAGCGCTATAGTGGACCATCGCGTGCCACACCAAGCCACGTACAAACCAATCTACGATACACCCGTAAGAACTGTCGTTCAGAAGGTGGAGAAGCGGACGTCTCCATTGAATGTTCTAGATAGAAAAGAAGCCAAGTCAAAGTTCAGTTGGTTAAAGAAACACAAATTGGGAATATCACAATGCGGAGAGCAGTGGAAAAAGTTTATACTGGAAAATTAAATTGAGTGTTGTATAAATGTAATGCGATGTCAACGGTCGTTCGAGCGGTGTGATGTATTGTTATATTTAAATTTGTAATTGTAATAAAAATATGTATATGTTTAGACCACCGGACTCAGTTACTTTAAAGGTATAGAAGGCAAGATCTAAAGTCGAATTTAAAAAATCGTTTCATGATTCATAAAATTAGTAATATAGTCCACGCCACACCTGAACCTGAATATTTTAGGCAGGGTGATGATATTGAGAATCTAGCAGCTCCCAAGTTCGATACAAATTTCCTCGCGTTACATCCCTACCACCTGAGTGTAGTGTAACTGTTCTTTTTCTAATTATATTTGTAGTAACTAAATATATTCTTTACTAATCACCATTTTTCTAGTACTGAGTCTATTTTAAGTGAATTTATATCGGTGTCTCATCGAATGTCTTGATATTCAATGTTGACCTTACGAACTATAGTTTTTCTGTACACGTGAAATAAAACACACCGAATGCTACACTACGATTGTATTTCCTTTATAGGTTGTGCTAATAGTTGTCACTAAGTAGATCCACATAGAAATAAGTTAGGCTTAATTACTGAATAAATATCTTAGTTAATCTTGACGGCGCCCTTCGCGAGAGGCTTGTACAAGCTGATGAGGTCATCGATCACGAATCTGTGGAACAATTGCATATTTATAAAATGATATACGTTCTGTTAATTTTCTGCATATCTGAAATATTTCCTTCAAATAAACAGATAGAATTGTGTTCCTACAAAACTGATCCATGGCTTTAAGGGAGTACTAGCTACAAACATTTAGTTAACGTTACTGATATTGAATTGAATGGTTCAATGTAACTCGTGCATAATGAAGTATCTCCTTGTTTATTTATTATAAGTGCTGACCTGTAAAAGAGCAGCGGCAGTGGTGCAGTGCTGAGATGCCAGAGGGCGTGCGCGTCCCACGTGTTGTACGCCGGGGGGAAGTCCAGGATTTCGAGCGCCAACGACACACCGGACAGCAGAATGAACGCCACCAGCCGCCACACGTACCGCCGGCCGGCCGACCACTGCGTGCCGGCCCACGCCAGCCACAGCAGCGACCCCACCACGCCTGCCGTCACAACACCGATATACTTATTGTGGCACTAAACAATTATCAAAGCAAATATTAAATTGTATAAATATTTAATATTTAGCCACTTTGGTACAATGTACTGACTCTGGTACCGTGTCCTCGGACCAGCTCCCACTTGCTCCCATAGGTTTGTATACCTCCCACATTATACTGTTCAAGTATTTCTTTGTATGTATTTACCAAAGTGTACCAGTATAAATAAAGTGTAATTGTGTAATACTTATGAAGTCCGCTCGGCTACCAGCCCCTTGCCCTAGTAAGCTGCCTAACAACTCGTCGTTTTTCGGTTGCGAACCTCGGAGCCGATATTTTCCTTCCTTCTCTTTTGGCCAAAAAGATGACTTTGACTATGACTCATAGTGATGGTGACTGATGATCACTGACCATTCGGTGAGAATGAAAATGTACGGCTGCAGGTGCATTTGGTACAGATGGATTTCCCCAATCCTCTCTTCACTGCGTCAGACATCTCTAGTGGAATAACAGCATAAAACCGTTTTATTACGTCCATAAATATGCGTCGAAGAGAGTGAATGCGAAACGTTACCCTCACGCGGCCCTCAAACCACCCACTGTCCACCCGCCAGACTCACCGAACACGAGGTTGACCTTCATGTTGTAGTCGTAGTCGATGCGGCCCGAGTACAGGTAATGCGCGTGCTCCGTGTAGTACCACCCGGTCACCATGATGCCCGCCATCGTCACTTTCCTGCGCTTGTGGAACATGCTGCCGACATACACCCACTCGTGAGGACACGTTGCTTCGTTAACATTTTCTTTATAATAAATAATTGGCAACATAGCTGATGGTACGTGGGTACCGCCGCTCTTACACATCAGCAGTACCAACGGCATCTTCGATGTATTACCGGCCAAGAGAGAGAGAAAATAAGAAAGGAAAAGTTTAGAATAACTGTAGATAGAAAGGCAAAAAAACATAGTTTCGTATATAGCTAGTAGCTCTAAAAGTTAATTGTACACTTGACGCTGTAAAAGATCACTGTACTCTATATAACTGATGCGAGAATATAACAATATAACCATCGCTAGCGACCACTCGAGTGGGGTGAACGCCTCTACCCACCTGCTGGTCTATTATGATCTTACACTACTTTGAGAAATTTATAGAGAACTATTAATAGTTGTCCCAGATTCAGGTGTCAGAGGTGTCAAGTTCCAATCCTTTAAGTCATAACTCATGTACGTTTCGCCCAGGGAGGTATCACCGCCTCAACTACATATTTGTGCAGTGTAATAAATGCCTTATAGCAAAATTGTGATCCGTTGTGAAGAATTCTTGTTTGCCTAAACTAGACACAATCATCTGTCCCCAGGGATAGCAATGCATCCGTGGCTACCCTGGAGTGTGACAAATCACTACCGATTACTAACTGGAAGACAGACCTACACTAACAGCCCTAACATCCAGAGTCGTCTTACTAACAATAAATAAACGGATTATTTATTAACACCCACTAACCGGATTTGCTATCTGCAGTATTTTCTACCATCCTATTTGAAATTAGTCACAGATATCCATGGGCAGCAGTGGATGTTACTAATGCAAGCTCATCAAATACCCTCATCATATTATAAGAAATAAATGATGCAAATCTCAATTAGAAGTATGCAATTCGAACCTGACCTTCACGGAAACCAACATATATGCTAATGGTCTTACACTGCCGCTGTATATCGCTGTTGCCAGATCATATCACGTGATGATGCGGCCACGTAATTTATACAGCTCGTCAGACCTCAGTCAACGGCTTCTTACCGAACGATGGCAGCCACGAAGAGCGCCATCACCATGGACAGAGCGCACGCGTAGTCCATAAACTCCGTGTAGGCGTTGTCCCGCGCGTGGAATATTATCGACCACGTCCACGCGTTCATGCAGATCTGGAACGAATCGGGTGTCATGTTGAGTTGTCGGTCTCATTGTATCAGCGGGCTAGCCGGGACTTTCGTTCTAATTAAAATCTGAGTTACACTCAGATATACATCAATCATTGTTTTCATTGAAATAAATACATCCAACTTTATTTCATACTACTACATGCTATAATCAGTGGAATAATTAAATATTTGTAGAGTAGTATGATGTCGCGTTTTACAGTTCCCTTATTAATATTATTATCTTAACCTGTAATGGTCGTTCTTTCTGCTTTACTGCTTCGCCAAATTACAATAAAATTTAGATTAACATTAAACATATTTTTTTTTTTTATAAAAATATTTTACCAGTACCCCAAACTATAATCAGTCATGTTTGGACTGATTGTAAACAATCACACTTTTACATGAACAACACACAAAACAAATAACACAATCACAAACATCCACGGAACAAACAAAAATTCATCAGTTACATAATTTTAGACCTCAGCCGGGTATCGAACCCGTGACCCCTCGTACGACGGGTGTCGCAAATATATTTATAAAAGATTCCAATCCGTTGTAGTAGAGGAGTATAACCGGTACACATACATGCTGTATTGTGAAGTAGTTACCGCAATGAAGACGTGCCAGAAGAGCACGAGCGGCGCCTCAACGACCGTAAACTGCTTGATGATGAGCGTGTGCATGAACAGCGTCGTCAGCAGGTTGAGCAGCGACGCGAACGCCGCCGCCGGCTCCTGCATGCCCAGCATCCGCTTGAACGGCCACTACAGCCACCAACAGATTCAAATTTATGTTCATATACTACATAGCTAAACAATATTCTTATAAATGCAAGTTTTTTGAATCTACCACCATTTCAGTCAATAGTGAGATTAATATTAAAATGTATGATGATATAACTGTCATTTAATGTAATGCATTCTTCCTTTATGAGAGGGCGGGAGATCCCATGCATGTCTTAAAGTATGTAGTATCATACATTTTTTTTGTTGCAAAGTTGACTACTAATAACTTAATAACTATATTTTCATAATCAATACCTTCAGCCTTTCTACTCTATCCTACTAGCTGCATTAGTCTATACAGAATATATTCATACAGGTGTGAGCATTCTATTACAATAGTATCAAAAATATGCAGAATATTTTCATCATGAATATTCTAATTATATAAAAATAATTCATAGGCAGTCTTTAATAAACTACCTGCAGTATTATGTCAGAGCAAAATTAATAACATTACAACAAATGACAGGAATTATCAGTTGTGGTATGATTGAAATAATAACTGATGTTCTTACTTTGCCATGAAACTTTGGAGTGTCGTAGCCACGCTCACGGAAACCATCCACCGTCTTCCACATGCAGTGATAGCTGCACTCGTCGAAGCAGTTCCACATTAACATGCGGCTCCATTTGTCCTGCAGCTTCATAGCCTTAGGCTGGAACTCTCCGGCTGCAGTGGTACATCAATTTAAATATTACCAATATGTATAATGACTTTCTACAATATTTGAATACAACTGTGCTGTTTATCCCACCTCGCCATCCCACCTAGGAGGGAAATGTGGATTTTTTTTTCCACTTTTCCCACCTAGGGGGGGGGAGGAGAACAAAATCTAGATTTCCCT